>JAFFST010045077.1:30166-35166 GCA_022414735.1 Noturus placidus | reverse complement strand
TCGGGGGTTTCCTCCGGGTACTCCGGTTTCCTCCCCCAGTCCAAACACATGCATGTTAGACTGATTGGCGTGTCTAAAGTGTCCGTAGAGTATGAATGGGTGTGTGAGTGTGTGTATGTGTGCCCTGTGATGGACTGGCACTCTGTCCAGGGTGTACCCCGCCTTGTGCCCGATGCCTCCTGGGATAGACTCCAGGTTCCCCGTGACCCTGAAAAGGAGTAAGCGGTTGAAGATGGATGGATGGATGGATATATTACACAGACGTTACAGAAGAGGAGAAAAAGCAGCGATCGATAAGCCTGGTGGAATTATGGCTCGGTTACGGCGGATCCGATGCCACGTCTCAGATGTTTTCTGCGTTCTTCCTTTAACCTCCTTTAATCCACACCATAAACATCTGCAGAAATCTCTCCACACGTCTGACCTTCTCATGACAGAGTCCATCACCTACCAGACCGTAATCACTTCCTGTCTGTCTTTTTATAAGTAAAGTAAAGTGCACTTCACATTCCAGGAATATCTGCACCGAGCTGGTTTGAAACATCTCGTGGAGGAAGCGGTCACACCCGACCGCTTGTGTTTGGTCAAATTTAAAGAAGTGTCAGAGGGGTGTCTGTAACGCTGCTTCTCTAATTCTCCTCTCTGCGTTCATTTTTCTTTTTTCAGCAGAGTGAGAATAGGGTGTGCTATTTAAAGCGGCGCTGTGGTCGGAGGAACGCCGAGGATGCAGGATGTTTACAGTGAGATACAGTCATATCAAAACCTCCTGAAAACCCAAATCAGGTCTGAAGACGCTGGCGTCTGTCCTCATCACTTACGTTTCTGATCGGTCGATGTTCTGTAACAGCAGCTCGGACTGTAGTTTCTGTCGTAACAGCTCCTTCACTCATGAGGACCTACAAATCCCTGTTTTCTGTAAGGAGGCGGTTATGGAATGAGTCTCCAGTGTTAGCGCTAGGGACGAAACGGAGTTAGTGTTACAGTGTCACATTTAATTATCATTAAAATCGTGCGCGATTATTGTGATGTGTGAAACTCCTGGTAAATGCAGTCCACACACACACACACACACACACAGCACGAGTCTGATGCAGGCGCAGCGTTCAATATTTTTTTCTCAGCGTGAAAACGAACGTTACGATTAAAAACCGAATGCGTCGATTCAGCACGAGCCGAAAGAGTCGCAGCACAGATCAGCAGGAGCCATTTATCACGTGACGAGAGTGAGGCGAGCCGAGTGAGGAAGAGTGAGAAAGAGTGAGGATAGAGTGAGGAAGAGTGAGGCGAGACGCGTGAGGAAGAGTGAGGAAGAGTGAGGCGAACCGCGTGAGGAAGAGTGAGGATGAGTGAGGAAGAGTGAGGCAAGCCGAGTGAGGAAGAGTGAGGCGAGCCGCGTGAGGAAGAGTAAGGAAGAGTGAGGCGAGCCGAGTGAGGAAGAGTGAGGCGAGCCGAGTGAGTAAGAGTGAGGAAGAGTGAGGCAAGCCGAGTGAGAAAGAGTGAGGAAGAGTGAGGCGAGCCGAGTGAGGAAGAGTGAGGCAAGCCGAGTGAGGAAGAGTGAGGCAAGCCGAGTGAGGAAGAGTGAGGCAAGCCGAGTGAGGATGAGTGAGGAAGAGTGAGGATGAGTGAGGAAGAGTGAGGATGAGTGAGGAAGAGTGAGGATGAGTGAGGAAGAGTGAGGAGAAGATATAATATAATAAATGTGAATTTGTCATTGTACTGATTTGAATCTGATGTGAGCAGATAAATGAAGCCTGAAGGAAGCTGGAGAGGAAGGTGATGTGGTCTGAGATGCGTTTCTGCACCACGGGTGTAAAGAGTGTTGAGTTCCAGTTACTGTAGCCTTCGTGTCCGCTTGAACCGTCCTCTGATATCTCAGTCCCTCATACTGTAGCACTGCTGTGTGTGTGTTTGTGTGTGTGTGTGTGTGTGTGTGTGTGATTATCAGTAACAGGATCATATCTGTACTTCCTATCGTTGCACCACTTGGTGCTGTGTGAGCGCTGAACCTGTTTGCTGGACCGAGCTGTAATTAGTCTCTTGATCATGTTAGAATGTGGATCTACACGCGTCTGGGTTCTGAAATAGAACGAGATGAATTAAACGTGTAAAGATCCACGGCTAAGTGGATAACATGATGATGATGATGTCACTTGGCATCATTTGCATGCATGGATGGCATCACACCTCTCTCTCCTCTTCCAGACGGCACGTTTTGTGTTCTGTCAGTAATCCTGTTTTCTCAGGGTTCCACTGCTCAGGCAGTTCCTCAGGAAGCCCAGCGTTGTGTAGCAGAACCATCTGGAGCCAGGATTGGCTGTGAAGGCCACTTTCAGGTCATGTGACCAGCGTCAAAGCTGGTCTGTTACTCAAACACACAATCAAACACACCCCCTTATTCTGTCCATCTCTCTCTCTCTCTCTCTCTCACACACACACACACACACACACACACACACACACACACACACACACAGTCTGGCTTTTGTTTCCTTCCTCAATGAGATGCAGATAGAGACGTCAGCTTGCAGGCTGCAGGAGTTTGTTTGTCACAGCGTGTGTTTTCTCATCGTCGACACGTTTTGAGTCGTTCTGTAATTAATTACTCAAACCATCAAATAAAATAAACATAAACACGAGTATACGGAATAAACATGGCTCTAGCGGTTTAATCACAAACGCGTAACATTTCCTGTTTTAAAACGGATGAGAAAAAGAAAAAAGGCACGCGGCTGATTGAACCCGTTTAGTCTTTGAGTATGCGTATGAATATTAATGAGTGTGTGATGAATATTAATGAGCGAACACACCAGCCATTAACAGCAGCTACAGTACACTGTGCGTTACCATCACATTAAAGACGACTGCAGAAATAAATCGTTTCATTATAAACGTTAAAGGTTCAAATACTTTTGAATAACGGATATTTAGATTTATTCGAGTTCCGTGTAAACATTTTAAAGATAAAACACCGAAATGACTTCCTGTTCTCTCTGAGCGCTCACTGTGACGACGCCAGACAGCGTGTTCTGTAGCTCAGACTCGGACTTTACTTGTATTTTAAGGTCGAACTTTTGAAGTTCGCTTTGTCTTTAGTTTCATTAAGCTTAAAGTATTGGCACCCTTGCCGTTGGTTGGGTTGCTCAATAGCCGTGTTCATTAGTTTACAAATGAAAACGGTTTTCTTTCGTCTGGAGCGCTACTTCTCTCATCATCGAGCTGTTCTGAATAACGAGTCTGATCTCGGTTGAGCACGAGTCTGATCTCGGTGTCTGATCTTGTCTGTTGGGAATGTTGTGACCTTGTGGTAGAACTTCCTCCGTCATTCCACAGCGAGCTGTCATGACACAGAGCGGCTGCTCTCGTTAACTTAACACTGTATTTACCACAGAGGTCTTCTTTATATATTATTGTTGTTGTTGTTGTTGTTGTTGTTGTTGTTGTTGTAAAGTATATGATTCACATGGCGTTCACTAGCAGGTTTTAATATACTTCATTGGAATAGCTGTGTATTTGTGTGTGAGATGCAGCAGTGTGTATTAGAGACACGTGTGTGTGTGTGTGAGTGTGTGTGTGTGTGTGTGTGTGTGTGTGAAAGAGAGATACAGCAGTGTGTGTATTAACTGAACACACCTCCATGCTACAGCGGCTAATTCATTAATCATGGCGATGGTTATTTATAGATGTACAGAGATGCAGCAATGAGGACAAAACAGATCCGATCTACAAAAAGGCGTGCTGGAGCTCACGTCTGATCTCACACGGATAAATACGCCTCCTTGGTAAAAGATCCAGGGCCTGTTCTTATCAGTGTGCATCGCGTTAATGAAAGTCCAAATAAAGTAAAGCTGATATACTGATGGGGATTATTACACACTGGCTAATTTCTTTCTCACCTGAGAGTTGGATTAGTTTCGTTGGATTAGTTTCGTTGGGTTGAGTTATCTGAGATACCCTGTGATGGACTGGCACTCTGTCCAGGGTGTAACCCCGACTTGTGCCCCATGCTCCCTGGGATAGACTCCAGGTTCCCCCGTGACCCTGATAAAGGAGTAAGCGGTAGAGGATGGATGGAGGGATGGATGGATGGAGATATCTGAGATAACTATGTTTTGGCTGTGATCCATGAATCAGAAACATAATCAGTCATTTAATTCAGTAAATTTGTAAATTCCTGAGGGTTTGTGGTTGTATATCTGGTCGTGATGTGTCAGAGGTTCGAGGTGCAGTGTTAGTGCCGTGGAATCGGCCTGTGGTCATGAAAGAAACGCTAAAAAGGAGAAGAGAGACAACGTGTGGCGTGTGGAGCAGCTGCCATGTGGAAAAATAAAAAAAACAGAAGAAAATCCAAGAGTTAGTGGGAGTGAGAGTCAGATTCAAAAGGAATTCCAGTGTGTGTGTGTGTGTGTGTGTGTGTAAGATGGCTCAACATAAATATGGCAGCTGTGTTTCATGACAAATTGAGCACCTAAAGAAAGAGGAAAATTCAGCAAATGGAAAGGAATGTGCACGCTCCATCATGAGTCCGACAGAGAGAGAGAGACAGAGAGAGAGAGAGAGAGAGAGACAGAGAAAAAGTGTGTGTGTGAGAGAGAGAGAGACAGAAAGACAGAGAGAGACAGAGAGAGAGAGACAGAAAGACAGAGAGAGACTGGACATGGTGGAGAGCTGAAACGAGGTCAGTAGATCACACGGGTTAAAACTCCACACCGCACCTTTTATTATCACGCATGTGGTTAACCGCTGTTTATTTCATTATATGGGACTCTTTTGATATAAATAAAGAGTATATATATATATATATATATATATATATATATATATATATATATATATATATATATATATACAGTGGTACCTCGACCTACGAGATGAATTCGTTCCATAACCTAGCTCGTTCGTCGATCATCTCGTAAGTCGATCGAATTATTCCCATTTAAAATAAAGGAAAAAAATGTAATTGGTTCCAACCCTTTAAAATTCCCCCAAAACACTGTACTACA
>JAFFST010045077.1:9212-24173 GCA_022414735.1 Noturus placidus | reverse complement strand
TAATAAAAATTCATGCGAGTGTCAATGAAGGCCGTTTCTTCCCCTTCTTTAAAATGCATTATGCACATGTTCCACTGAAAGGCATCAATTCTGAAAAGTAATCATGTCATGTGTGTATATATTTATTTATGTGTGTGTGTGTGGGGGGGGCAACTGGATCCCGCTTTAACATTCAGGAATGTTACGGCCAGACCAACATCACGATCGTAAAACAGAGGAATGAAAAAATATTTAATCACAACCTAATAGAACCTAAAAAATAATCTGATCCGGAAGAATGCCAAAACAATCAGCGAATGAAATGTTTAAAAAAAAAGAACAAATTCCAGAAGAGTAATTGGAAGGAGGAACAGGGATTCAAACAAACAAAAAGAGTTGTGAGGTGGTGTGTGAAGGCCAGAGCTTTGGTGAAGAAACAAAACCAAAAAGCAGGAGATCTGAATGTGGTGCATGTTGCAGCCTGAGCAGCCCAGTCTCTCTCGCGCGCTCTCACTCGCTCTTCCTATTTGGTAAAGGCCTTGATGCCGACTGCGGCCTCTTCACCCATCGCTGAGAGCACAGTAATCTACACAACACACAGACAACCACAAATCAGAAAGAAAAGAAAAGAGACTGGACACGTCAGTCAGAGTAGACACAGAGCACGTCGATAATCCATTATAATCACAATATTTCTGTAGAAATGATGTTAACCTCATGGGATCGTAAATATCACGGCCATTTAAACAGTAAAGGAAATATTCACAATCATGTTTACTGTTTGTAATTCATGGGTCTTTGCCTTTGCTTAAAAACTGGCATTTTTTTTTTTAAACCCCAAAACCTTTAATTTTTAAAATATAAAAAAAAGCCTCAAATGTCTTTAACTGCATCAAGGAGGAGACTTTCAGAACTCAAACTTGAGAAAGAAATAATTCATTAGAAATCACAACTCCAGAATACTGAACTTTTTTAAAAAACGCCAAGTTTAAACTTTACAAGCTTTAGAAGTTCGGTTTTATTCCTAAATGTTTAAGTGCTGTGTTCCGTATAACAGGAGAAAATGTTTAAAATCCAACCGATTTAAAAGTTTACTCTTCAATATTCATTTGAAAGCAGAACTCTGTGTATTGCTGTACAGACCATCATGTCTTCACCAGCGCTGTGTTTGGATTCGATCTCCTTGCCCAGGTCACCCTCAGGAACACGGAGGTCCTCACGCACATCACCGTTGTCCATCATGAGAGACAGGAAGCCCTCGTTAATGTCCACCAGCTGAGAAGGAAAAGAAGTCATAAAAATCAGGTTATGTTCAATTACATTGAAAAGAACTACAAATATTTACTCAAAGGTATATAAAGGAATTACTTTGTTTTAAATTAACATAACGGACCATGTCCTAGGAATATGGCACATTTTCGCCATGAAGCGTCTCCTTAAAATCAATTTTATTTAATATTTTTGTTAAAGATCTGAATCTACCCACTGAATGCCACAACAGATCTGCTTTCCACTTTTTCCTCTGCAGTGGTTGGAGTAGTAGTAGTGGTGTAGTTTTAATGACATGTCAGCATCTGTGGCTATTTTCATGGCAAAAATGGACTTACAAAAATTACAAACGTTGCACAAGTACAATAAAAATAAAACCAAACGAAAGGAAAATACAGTAGTTATTTATTAGATGTTTTACATGTACATATGATACAAATACTAAAACCTTTTCTGGTCAAATCTTGCTAAACAAGTCCTCAAGTTAGATTACCACATAATGTCTACTTTCAATGAACCAGCAGAACAGTCCAACAAAACATGTTTCTGTAAGAGAGTTAACTGTGAAAGGCTCAAATGAACCCAAACACAACAAGCAAGCAGTTCCTCCATCACACACACACACACACACACACACACACACACACTCCAGTGTGCAGTAGAGTTCATATTAAATCACCTGGAAGTCGTTTCTCTTTATGTTGGGCACGTCCATGTTGTGGGTGGAGGGACAAATATCTTCATACTTCTTATTAGTGAAAATGTCGATCCCAACCAGGTGAACCTGCGCAGACGAGAACGGGATTAACGTTAAAACTCTTCACAGAACAAACTCGAAGACCAGGAGATAACGTAATACTGAAACTCTCATAACACACCCGAGATCTCACAGGTGGCATGATCTCTTTAATATAACAAGCATTATAACAAGCAGCTTTGAGTCATTCTACTGTATGAACACATACAATGTTCCACTTGTTTTAAAATGATTCATTTTATTATTTTAAGGTTCTTGTAATTGATGTTGGGACACGAGTCACATCACTCACCCCTGGTGCAATGCATTAAATACACATTTCACCCTTTAAGAAATACAACATTAAAATCAGAATCAAATTCAAGTCTGCAGACGGGAATTGTCTCGGGATGTTAACCATGTTAAAGTTTATACAAAAAGATAAATAAATAAAATCCTGTGCCAACAGCACATGTAGAAATGTATAATTACATACAGACGACTGCACCAAATCTGGGAGCACCCCGTGCTTATAGAACAGAACCACACCTGGGGTAACAATGCAGTAAATGTTAAAACACCACAGATGTCCCTTCACAAACCTGTTGTTTAACAGCCCTGATAGTAGACGTGACCCATTTCCACAGCGCCGCCATTTTTACTGCTGATCTGCTCGAAGTGTCTGAACAGCGTTTTGAATCACGGTTAGATTTTACGCACCACGCTACACCGATTAAACCTGCGTCAAAAATGTTCAGCCTTCTTCTCTTTTCAGTCAATTAACTGATGTAAACTCCAAGCGTCAGCGCATCAATCACACAGGAAATTCGAGACAATAGCCTCTTGGTGGGATAAAATATTAAACCCCTATGCAGACCATAAATATACACGGATACATATTTAAAGAATTTTAAGGACACTGAATTTCCTGAAGATACCTTACATTTACATTTATTCATTTAGCAGACGCTTTTATCCAAAGCGACTTACTAATGAGACACACTCACACACCAATGGTAGCAGAGCTGCATGCAAGGTGCTAGCTTGCCATCGGGGGCAACTTAGGGTTCAGTGTCTTGCCCAAGGACACTTCGGCATGGGATCACCCGGGCCGGGATTCCAACCACCAACCCTACGATTAGTGGATTAGTGGACAACCCGCTCTACCCACTGAGACACAGCCGGCCCAGTGGTTTAAACGTGAATGATGTGCATTAAAGATATTTCTAAGAGACAATTAATATTTCATAAACATTAGATGTGCGTGTTAACGCTGTCGGACTCTGTATTAATGGTTAGATGATCCAGGTAACCAGAGCCAGGTGTTGTACACGTACTGCAGCTCGACGACAGGAGGACACATAACACAGATTCATTTTTAAAAATCGATATTACATCCTTTTAACACTGATGTAACACCACAAGACAGAATTTAGTCAACGTGTCAATAAAACTAAATAAAGTGGGCGTGTGCCTTCAAAAAAAGAAAAAGAAAAAAAAAAAACGACTCAGAACCTCCCTCCTGACCTTAGCGTGGCCGTGCTTTCCAGTCTTGGAAGTGGACATCTCAACGATCTTGCAGGGACGATTCTTCAGGAGCACGAAGCCGTTTTTGCGCAGGGCGCTGCACTGCTGTGGGTACGTCACAGAGGCCCCGGCGTCTCCACTGGTGAAATCAAGATCTGGATCTGCCATGGTGGGATCTAATCAAGTGGCACTGAAGAAAGAAAGAAGAGACCATGAACTGGATTATATTAGGGTGGAAGTGGATTACAGAGCAAAACAAAGTTAAGGCTGGGTGTAGCAAGGGCTAGAAAAGGCAACACAAGTAACAAGTGCATCAGTAGCCAGAAAGCTGGTGCAGATTCCATCAATACTGGTGCACAAGTGTAAATTTGGGGCTGGAACCGCAGCTCAGCCGTGAGAGCGGCGCTTCATTACACATGCATGTAATTAGTAAATGCAGACTAATGTGCATGCATAAGCAACATACTCAAACACTGTAACATCACTGTCAAATATTTGCACCAAACGGGGTGTGTCTCCAACACTGACCATCAGCTCGTGCCCAAGTTCGTACCGGGTTACGTCATCACAGCAAGCGGGTCCACAATGCTGCTTGAATCATCATCATCCACTCTCAATGATCACAACCCAAAAAATATTCCTCCTTTAAATCATTTACACAACGCTTTCCGTGTAGACCCTCAGCTCAGAGCACACAAGTCCAACATGTAGTGTATAAAGGGAAATATTCCGGCTCGAGGACTTGCCGCATCATGGTGCTGCTTGTTCTCTCCCTGAGGCCGGAGGTTATTAAACCCCGCCTCCACAGCAGCATCCGGGACATTCAGCTCTTATTCTGGGTTCGAAAGGTTTCATGACATGTGTGGAGTGGAGATGATGATGACCCGGTGCGCTATGCAAACTTCACCTCACAACACCCGAGATGAGATGGAAGGCCATATGAGGGTGCTAACTCTCCACTAGCACAGGAAGAAAAGGGTTCGCTCAGATGTCCACACTACAACTCTCAAACTTGACAGAAATGTCGTCTGAATGTTTCAATGCAGACCTGCTTCAAGGTGACGAGCGGCTCACGGGCGCGTGCGCTCACTTACATTCAAACACGCCGAAGGCGTTTCTGCGCTAAATCTCCCAGCAGCTAGCTCGCTAATATAACCAAACAACACTTTACAACTATTCTGGGAAACGTTTTAACCGCATTAAACGACGCCGTGAACGTTATACAGCCCCAAATGACATACATCAGCAACTTAACACCCACTTCAGTGAGCCTGTGATTGTGACCTGAGCGCGCAGAAGGCCTCGTGCGTGAGCTATGTTAGCCACTTAGCTAACTTAGTTACTCCTCCAACAACTCGGGGATAAACACCGCGCGTTTTCTTTTTACACACTTTTACAAACTTCGAACGCGACACGTTGTTTTCGGTACCGAATTCCACTCGTTAACAGACCGAGTGACACTTTAAACAGTTCTATTAAATACATTTCACAGGGTTTTCCCCACAAGAGAATGGCACGCGCCGTGCAATACTTACTTCCAAGAAAAAAAAGGAATGTCAGCGCGCATGCGCGCCCAATTTTACTGCAGCACCCGTGTAGTGGGCGGGGCCACACACACACACAACCGCCGAGTGTCCAAACAGGCTGAGAAACAGCGCCTCCTCTGGTCAGATAAGACACACAGGCTGTTTTATTTATGGCTAAAAACCCCACAAAAACAATCGAATGTTACTAAAAACTTTCGAACTGCGAAAACTTTTGTACTAAAAATGTGAAAACAGTTCATTCTGTTCAATAAAGTGTTCTAAACATTCTGGTGAGAATTTTTAAATAAAGTAAAAGCATAAAAAACACTACTTTACATTACATTTAATCATTTAGCAGACGCTTTTATCCAAAGCGACTTATAAATGAGACACACTCACACACCAATGGGAGCAGAGCTGCATGCAAGGTGCTAGCTTGCCATCGGGGGCAACTTAGGGTTCAGTGTCTTGCCCAAGGACACTTCGGCATGGGATCACCCGGGCCGGGATTCCAACCACCAACCCTACGATTAGTGGATTAGTGGACAACCCGCTCTACCCACTGAGACACAGCCGTACTTTAGACACTACTTTGCTTAAATTTAGCTCAAATAAACCACTACCTTATTTAGTTAATGTTAGCTAGCTTGCTTTTAACACTAACCCTAAGTTGAATGTACACACATCTGTGAATAAGTAAGGAAATGAATAAACAAACAAACAAATAAATAACCGATAGCACGAATGTCATCTGATACATCGATTTATTAAAAAACAGCAAAGTTCTAATGCTTTATGTTACATGGGAAAAAACTGTGAATATATCCGTGTATAATCTGCATCACTCAAAACCCGACATCCTGCATCCCGAATTCTGGACATCAACCATTTGAACATTTGTTTTCTACCAAATTCAGACAGAAAAAATATTTGAACAAAAAACCTTGATATACTTTATTGCTAATAATCCTAACTTTGACCTAACATGACAGTGTGTTAGGTTTATTTTTCATTTACATAAGCATTGTTTCCTTTCAGGCTTACCTTCACATATAAATATGACGAGTGCTTTTCCCCCAAAAAAACAAACCAGGAAAAGGAAAATGTCACCATACAAAAAAGTATCAGTGCATCATTTCGGCTATAATTCAGCATTGAATTTATAAAGAAAAATGAAAAACAGTACTGGGATAAAATGAGAAATAGGATAAAGTGATATTACATAAAGCACTGATATTAAACATCTCTGACATTCTAATATAGATTTCAGCACTTTCAGACCAACGAGCTAATCCAACATACAGCTATAGAAAAAAATCCGTAATAATACTGTCGCTTCCAAACACAATGACAAACCAGAAGTGTACTGTACAAACCCATAAATAAATCCGATCAGAATAACAAATGTCAGACGAGTCTGATGTGGAGTTTCACACACACACGGGCTCTCTCTGTTAGATCAGTATTCTATAATGAATCAGAGCTCAATATTTTACGTTAAAATAGCCAAAAAGTTGCTTTACATTAAACTAATAAAAGTCAGGATCCTGGGATGGAATGTACCATGCACACATTAGACGAGATCAGATCTCAGAGCTAGTTCTGGGTTTCAGTAGTGTCACTCATTCTCATCTTAACATTCGTGTGTTGGAAGCATTGAATAAATTATCATACAATAAGTATTATGAAATGAATAAACATGAATAGACATTATGAAAGGAAAACATTGTAAAACTTGAGTAAAAAATGAATAACAGTAGAAAGAACAGTAGCGTGTAATTCTGTAAATAGAACTGCAATAAAATTTACATTAACAAATATTACTATAACATTGTTTGCATATAAATTCAAACTCCAGGCTATATGTCTCTTTAAAATGTATTCCATGAATATGATATTTCAGGATAATATATTTTTTGTCGTTTTTAGTTGCCATGACAGCTTTAAGCATGTTTGCTGAAATATCATTAAATAAGTTATAAAAATGGAAAATTGCCTGGAGCCAGGTTTGGAAGCATATGAATAATTGTTAAAATTCATAATTCTATTATAATTGCATTTACAGAATTATATGCCAGTGTACTTTATTAACTTTTATTCTCTATTTTTTTACAAGATTTCTTTTTGGCTGATTTTAGAGCCAAATAGTTAAATATCAGCTTTTTTTTAACTAAAATTTACTCAAAAAGTAAAGAATAAATCACTAAAACACACATATTTAAAAAAAAAAAAAAATCTAATAAATTGAAATCTAAATGGACGTGACATATTTCAGCTCCGCGACAGCCAGTAAATAACCAAATAAGAACTTTGCGTAATTTCACAAAAATAAGTGTGAAATTTAACGAGCTTCTAAGAAACTCAAGATCAAGTGACGACTCGGTGATGAAAGCGATTCATTCAATTAAAACGTGAGATGTAAAAGTGAAACGTGAACTTTTATCAATAATAAAAAACGATTCGATGTTTTAATCTCATCTTTATGTTCGTGTGAAGGTCAAATCCCAAATGTAAGGGTACAGACACACACACACACACACACACACACACACACACACACACACTTATGGTTTATTTATGAAATATAACGGGTCGTATAGGTGTAACATTTAGCTCCAGATCACGCCTGTAACCCGACCCAAAAATAAAAGGTTTTCACACTTTTCCACGTGTTTACACTCTCACTGAGGCTCCTCCTCCTGATTCTACTGGACCTTTTCTACTTTCTTCTATTTTTTTCTCCTGTTGACAGATTTCACATCCGGGTCACGGCACCAACAACTCGGTAATCCTGACGGAGTCATTAGTCTCTGAAAATGAGACCAATTAGAATTTTTATTCTGAATTAATACCCAGTTTGTGCTCGGTCACCGAAAGCTAATCTATTTTCTGTGTCAACATCACTGACAACAAAAGCAAATAATAATAAATAGATCTTTTCATTTTTACATTGCTTCAAGCCTTAATGCCCTTGTTTAACCTTTTCAAACAAACAGGTAATGTTAACTTCTTATACTTCTGCTGTTTGCTCTTTGCTTTAATAAACAGGGTCACATCTAATTCCAAAATCAGCCCTTTTTTATTTTACACTGACTCAGTCTTATAATCCGAGACTCTGATGCCGAGCGGATACAGTACGTACGTGTGTGAACAGAAATCAAACAGAATCCGTAAGCTTCGTGTATGTTGTTAAAATATATAAAGTCTTTGATTCAATTTTATTGTATTTGTTGATCTTTATGTCAAATATCTCAGACGAACTAAAAAGAATCGATTTATTTTATGCACCATGACTCTCATGAACGATTCAACAGTTCTGCACGAGCATGAGCAAACGCAGCACTGGGAAAAAGAACGTTTTGATCAATCTGTGTGGGTTCGTTTTTTCTTTCCCACAAAATCCCCAAAAAAGCAAAAATCGAGACGCATAAAGAATGAATTTATAATACAAATTGTACTGAATTGAGATTCCGAATTCAAGCCTCGTCTGATTTATAGTGAATATTTTATTAATAACGACGTGATGTCATGATTGAATATAAACTTGTGATCGGATGACTGGAGGAAAGAAAACAGGTAGCTTTAGAGGAAGCTCAACGCACCAAACTCATTCCTTTATCGTCACGCAATCCGAGAAAAAAACAAATCACCTCTGCTTTGCGTGACCAATTTTATTAAAGGATTATTAAAAAACCACCTCACATACACCTCTAACAGCTCTGAAAGTCCCGGCTTCAGACTGATGGGACTCTGATCAGGTTTGAGCTACAACCCCGTCCACCCACACATCAAAACCCATATCTCATGCTCGTTATTGCACGTAAGCAACGACATCCAAAAAAGCTCAAGTCCATCCCAGCGGATCGTTCTGCGACGATGACAAACCGAGCTTTATTTTCCCGACTGACTTCCCAACATTCTGCTGTAACGTACTGTATAAAACATCCACACATTCCGAGGCGTCTTAACTATTGTGTGGTGGTGTTTCTTTTCATATTAATGGATAATGAGGACACACACACACACACACACACGAACACACACACACACAAACACACACACACACACACGGAAATACATTGAGAATACACAAACGATACATAAATCTTTGTACAGTTACAGTGTGATGAAATGCAATAACATAAAGTGATCAAATAAGTTCATGAAAAACACACACACGCACACACACACGCACACACACACGCACACACACACACACACACACACACACACACACACCTCTCTACAGAATTGTTTTGTCAGACCAACAACAGTAAATTATTGTGTTGAAAGTGTCTAAACAGTTACATCATTTATTTTCTTGATTTTCTCACTCATCACGTCCGTCTCTGCTCTCGTCCAAAAATACGCTAGTCAAGATAAAAACGAGATCCCGCGGGTAAGAGCCGTGAGGAATTCTGGGTACAGGAGGTGGTTGTTCTTCTCTCGGCGGTCGGAGCTTCGTGTGGATGTGAGATGAACTTCGGCTCCTCGGAGCGGCTCTCGGCCTCGATCTCATTTTATTTATTTATTTTCTAAAAGTATTTCCTCTCAAAAGCGGCCCTGCGGTTCCGCACACTGTGGGTTCTCGTCGTTCCCGCCCACCCCATCACTTTAGAAAAACAGAATACGTCCACAGAGACAACGTAGGGGGGCGTGTGGTGGAGCCCGTGGGGGCGGGAGGGGTGTTGAGGGGGCAGGTGTGTGGGCGGGGTTTACCAGTTCATCATGGAATTTCTGTTCAAGGTCATGAAGAAAACTTGGCTACTGCCTCCTGATCGGACCGAGGCAAAGAAGACCTGCCAGGAGGAAAAGAAGGAGGTAAACAGATGCGTCTGTTACTCACTCAGGACTTTTTAGCGTCTCAGGAAGTGTTTTTAAAAACCTTTCACAGCGTTATGTTTGACTCTTGCATTCGGAGTGAATACTGCAATGTGCATGCGGAGCCCAAAACATAAATCTGCTTAAGCAGCTGCGTATCCCGACTCTGAATACCAGGAACTTCCGCTGCATGAATACTGATGTAACTTCTGGACGTAAGTCACTGGACTCTGTCCCAAAACCACCGGGAAACCCGTTTCATTTCAAACCCACCTTGTCATTTCTCTCAGACAGAAACTTCAGTCGCTGAGCTCGCTTGTGCATGAAAACTCCGTCGAGGTGTCCCGTCTCCACGGAACGGATCTCAATGGCTTTCTCTCCCCATCCCATGATCTGGTTGGAGTGGATGTAGGCTGCAGGAGAAACAGGAAGGAAACAGGACACAGGACATGGGACAGGACAGCGATGACTCTCAGAGCAATAAAAACAACACAGGATTGTGAGAAAAACCCCCCCGCTCCTCGACCACTTCTGACTGAGAACAGCAACCAGAAACCGAACCGGTACCGGTACCGAGTGGAAAAACACCAGCTTGCTCATGACACCCAACACCACCAGGAGGTCATTATTGCAGCAGTTTCTGAAGCGAAAACTTCTGAAAACTCGTCATCCTCTAAACGTGCTGTGATTATGGCGGCATATTTATTCTCCAGGTCTAGTCAAAAATGAAGTATACTACATACACTATATTCATCACTGACTTTAATAATGAATCATTAAAGTAGGTCAAGAATATTGAATCGTTAATGTTTGCCTTCTCTAACCAGGCAGATCAGAGGAGATTCAGCTGATCAATATCAGAAGGATGAGATTTGCTCTCTGGGTTTAGTATTGTTTTGATGCCAGCTGCTCGGTTTGAACACAAAATAAATCCCAACATTCACATTCTTCCAAGACAAAGACGACAACGAACATCAAAAGCTAAAAGGTTCCTCGTACAGACCCACGACACAAATATAAATCATATGTATGATCGTTATTAGGGAGAATTAAAGACATAATATCAGCATCTTTCAAATGTCTAATAGATCCTCCAATTTCAACACACACACACACACACACACACACACACACACACACACACACACACACACACACTAACACACACTCATACACACACACACCATTTAGGATCCTTTCATCATGCTGTAAGTATAAAAGATGCATTTGAGGTTTTAAGAACAGGAAATAGACACTCACATATTTTACAGATTCAAAGGAAAAATGCGACGATGAAACAAATCAATTAAATAGTGAAAGTGGTGTTAGTTAATGAAGAAAAACAACATGAACAAGACAAAAACACAACATCATGAATAACAAATACACTGATACACACTGCCCCAGAGCTGGGAGGAGTCAACGGGGCACAGGAGGGGTAAAGAGGGGCAAGGGAAGAGGGGTGGGGTATAGAGGATGGGCAAAGGGGCATTGAGTCTACACTGAGTGTGAAGGAACAGAGTGAAGCTCCAGAGTGAATAAGCCGGGTTTTACTCTGTGTATCCGTGTTGTGTTCTGAGACGATTCCTCATGACTGTATGAGATCCTGATGCACTCTGTAGTGAATTGTGTAACAGACTGTGTGAGAGCGTGTGTCTCCACGTCAGATTCTACCATGAAGATCCTCTAACGACAGACCTGCAGTTCATTACAGAACATTACTGCGGACGCCGCTGTTTACGTCATCGATCACATGATCCTGACATGAGCTGGTGCTTCGCACAAACACACACGTTCTTCACAGTGATGAGGAGATGTTTCTGTGCATTAGCACGCTCGTGTTCCGTTTCTCCATCGCCGCTACCGTATCTGGAGCCACGCCCCGAGTTCCCCTCGTCCTATTGGTGGCTTTTAGATGAGGGTCGTAGCAGCAACGCTCACACACTGAGACTTTAATCTTAGATTTCTCTCTCTCACACACACACTCTCACACACACACACTCACACACACACTCTCACTGAGACTTTAATCTCAGATTTCTCACACACACACACACCGACACACACACACACAGACAGACACACACACACACACACACACACACGTGTCACCATGAATCAATTAAATGATACATTCTAACAGCGCTGATGTCGACTCACAGGCAAAGAATTATTTTACGAAGTGAAACTTGTGTCTGCGACAGCAGCATCGAGACAAACATGGTACAGTGTAAACCCGGCTTAAAGCACAACAGAGATTAGTGTAGATTACTGCAGCCAGAGGCACCAGATGAACTTCAGCTGGAGTGTTAACCAGGCTATAAGGTTGAACCGTGTAAGTATTTGTCTTTAGAAGCGATATATCTCAACTACTAGCTACTGAACAGGCCACGCCCACAAGAAATAACATTACTGTTAATTACACGTCCACAAAAGTCGAAAATACAAGTGTTCAGGATGGAACTGAGGACGCTGGAGCTGAGAGGTGACGCACTGCTGTGTCAGTGGTTAATACTTTAGTGTTGTAGTGTACAGTGAAGCAGAGAAAGTGGTGTAAGAAGCTACAAATAAACTTCAGTTCATCTGGAGCATCTGGCTGCTGCTGGTCTGGGGCAGGTTCAGTAGCACCCGGGCCTCAGGGTTCTGAAAGGAGACGGGATCATTTTCGTGTGCCAATGAAATAAACAACCACGACCTACCAACAGAGGTGGGCATCTCTCCCCATTGTAGCACCACGTCTTTAGTGATTCTGCCGTATGTGTTCACATAGACTCCCTCATCTTCATAACACAGAAGCATCTCCATCCCGTCGGTCTTGGGGAGCACCACAATGGCGTGAGGGGTGACACTGCCCTGAATCTGAGGGAGGAACACGGGGAAGGGAAGGGAAGGGGTTTGGGACCGTCAACCTCCAGTCACAAGCACGAGCACAAAATTAGCTGCAGGAGACGTTTTTTTCCTGCTCGCTTGGCAGGGTGTGAGAAACTGCTGCAACAATAAAGTCTCCCAATAACGACTGACCTGCTCTCGCTCTCACACACACACACACACACACAAAGACATGGAGGCGCCAAAACGTTCTGCTTGCTCTGGTTCACTTCATCACATGGTTTTTGTTGGTCAAAGGTCTTAGATCGGGGAAATGTTTTGCTCTGAGCATCGTTACACAAACACGACTCTATACACAACGTTAGCACGCAGCATAGACTTCGTAAGAAAGAATCTTATGTAGACTATATAAACACTAATCATCATCAACCCCAAAAGTATTGGCACCCTTCATGAAAACTCTTCTGCATCTGAGGACAAAATGTGGAATTTTTCCTGCGAATGTCTAGTTTTTAAATTTTTGGCACCCCCACAAATAACCCCACTGAGCATCTAACAAGGCTGGAGACACCTGTAGAAGATCCTGGTCCATCCTGAACATTCAGAACATTTTCAATGCATGTGTGTGCATGCGGACATCACCTTCAATTCACACCACAGGGTTTCATCTTATTTTGAGGTGCCAATAATTTTTACCACATGTTTACTAAAGACAACACTATTATGAAATGAAAAAAAACTTATGTTAGGTGAAAGAGTGTTTGAGTAGAAAACACGTTTGTGTCTCCTAAAGGATGCAAATAAATGTGGAACGCATTATTATTATTATTATTATTATTATTATTATTATTCTTATTCTTTATGCACGTCATTAGAAAATGAAACGTAGTCATGAGTCCTTGTGAAAGAGGAAGAGGAAGCGTCTCGTCTCAGGCTGAGGAAGAGGAAAAGCTGCTCCGCTCAGCGCTCCGTCACTTACGTGCGATGGGATGTAGATATCATACGGGTTCCCGGAGTCCACATCAATGACATGAAACCCGACGCTGGAGCCGTAGATGACCTTTAACCTCTGACCTTCCTCTACAGTCAGATCCACCAGCTGAGGCTTGTGCTGCAGATCGGTGAAGGACTTCAGAGAGAGAAAGAGAGACATCAATAACCTGTAAGAGCGTTTTCTCCTTCGGGTTCGGGTTCTGCGCATCGCACACTGAAGAACGCTATAAATATAACTGGCTCTGAAATAATACCATTCACTCGCAATAATCTGGCGGTTTAATATACAGTTAAACGTGTCAGCTATGAATCACACTGACCTTGAAAGCCATGAATTTATGATACGGTTTCGGAGCCCAGGCATAAATCTCCACCGCATTCTTCAAGGCAATCACCAAGAACTTGATCCTCTCATATTTCACTTTCAAATGCAAAGACACCAGCAGGAGTTTCAACAGAAATAGAAAAAAATCTCCACATAAAAATAAAAAGGACTTCAGTGTGAGATTTCTATAGAACAAGTGAGAGAATAGTTATGAGCAGAACATACCGACTTTGTAATGAACACAGCCCTCCAGATCACCCACGGTGGTCCAGCCCTGCTTCTTCTCCACCTCAGGGTCATTGTGGAGGATCCGGTTCCTCAGCCATGACAGGTAATAAACCCTCAACTTGTTCTTTTTGCCTGGATAAACAAAGAAAAATGGTGTCGTCATTTTAGTCAACGCTGAACTGCGATTGTAAACACTGAAAAACGTTCAATTGTCATCAACTGCCTTTTAAGGAAAAGGGGCGGAGTTATTCCACTCTGTTCACACTTGAGGCAGAGTTCATTTATGTGCCAGAAATATGTCAACAGATCGCATGGCACGTGTATTACACTGTGTTACAAATGAGTATAAACTGAGCAAAACGATCTCCTTCACTCGTCGTCTTCTCACCAGAGATGGTGACGAGAACGTTGAGGCCCTCCAGAACATCCATCTGCTGAAAACGCCGGCGGCTGATAAGGTTGTACACTTTCCCCTGACCGCTGCGGTCCAACAACATCAGTCCATTTTCAGTCCCGACCAACAGGTTCACGCCTGCAGCACACAGAGAACGTCCACGTCTTATTACACTCACATCCTGAATAAACTCTGTGTGTGTGTGTGTGTGTGTGTGTGTGTGTGTATGAATGTATGTATGTAGTGGCTGTGTCTCAGTTGGTAGAGCGGGTTGTCCACTAATCCACTAATCGTAGGGTTGGTGGTTGGAATCCCGGCCCGGGTGATCCCATGC
>JAFFST010045075.1:157520-176612 GCA_022414735.1 Noturus placidus | reverse complement strand
ATATGTGTGTGTGTGTGTCGGTCTCTCTCCGACTCCTTGAGGAGTCCAGGTGTGGTTGCCAATATTATCGTCAGACCTGTAGCTGAACTCTACATGTCCATGACGGTTTGTCCAAAATCAAACATGAGCCTCGGTAGTGAGCATAATCATGTGCACGGCCGTAAATCACACATGTCCAGCACATACTTTAAAATGTCAGAGAGGATAATGATCTCCAGTTTAGCATTAAATACACTTGCTGGAATGAAAGCAAACATCCTTAGCCTGTTTGTGATGTTTAAGACTTTAAGAGGATTTGTGTGAAGGTTTATGCGTTACAATACATAAATCTGCTGTCAAAGACAAGGAGATAAAACAGACAAATGGTGCGGTCAAATGCGGTGTACTCTGCAAGTAAACTCAATATTTTTGCTTATCCTATTTGACAGATGATCATTTGGAGATTGCAAGCTCGAGTTCTGATGGTGCCACAGCCATCCATCCAAGAGAGCAAAACTGGAACCAAACCATCAATAACAATAAAACTGCTTCTCAAACAGTGTGGCTCACTGCAGCTTGACAAATCCGAAGTCAGGGTGATTAATGAAAGGCACAAGTAATAAAGTACTCAAAATTGAAATAACCAATTTTGAAACAAATCCAAGCATCACTGATTTGATGTTAAAATGCGTGTTTCTCTCCTCAGTAAATTATTGAGCATTAAACTTTTACTAAGTAGCCACACAGGTGCCATTACTTAAATCTATCTGGTTGACTGTCTTTCTGTCTGCCTGTCTGTCATCAAGACCTAGAGGAAGTGAAAGGTTGTAGATATGTAGTTAAGAGCTGCTCTTTCCTCTCAAGGTTTCTTCCCCATGTCACCTTTCCTTGCTTCTGTTGCTTCTGAATCATTTATTAGAAATCTAAATCTAGTTCTTAAAATGGTAAAGCAACTTGCGTAATGTTCCTTTGCTTTTTTTTTTTTTTTTGCTGAAACATGTCTTGAAATCATCTGGAAAGAGCATGAAACATCCTGCCAAACGACTTCCAGGAGCTGTTAGTACCTGCATGCACCTTAATCCACAGAATTTTTGTTATTTTTTCTGCTTAGGTGGCAGAGAGGAATCGCTTGGAGTGTGTATGAACACACCTGCAGAGAGAAACAGACAGACAGACAGGGAGAGAGAAAGTGGCCTCCAACGATGCTGCAATCTGAGAAAGATATTAGCCACTCTAAGAAATGTAACACACACACACACACACACACACACACACACACACACACACACACACACACACACACACACACACACACTGCTCTATATCTTTCTGGCTCAAGGCCAGGCTGGAAAACAAGCCAAGACAATAAGAATGCTAGATAGTCTTTTTCAGCACAGTTACATGAAAGGCTCTGAAGTCCTGTGCTCTTTGAAGGTGCATGAATCGATAAAATTTTTGGTTTGTAGAAAGTTCAGATAATTGGTGAACATTTAAAGCAGACCGATGTGTGTGTGTGTGTGTGTGTGTGTGTGTGTGTGTGTGTGTGTGTGTGTGTGTGTGTTCCAGTGAAAGTGTGAGTGATGTGGATCAAAAAACTCAGTGACAAATCCACACACCACACGTTCTCTCAGCACTGTCTGTCTTTCTAGCTAGCTAGCTATCTATCCCACTTGTTATCTCACTTGCTGGATAAATATTAGGATTTTAGTGGATCAGATTGTTGGCCCCCTTTATATCCTCTCTTTATGTATTTGTGTGATCATCATCTATTTTTTTTTTTTGGCTCTAAGGCAAATATTAATAAAACAGGTGAACACTTTGGTTTCTTCAAAGGCTGTTTTGAAGTTTGTATGTTATCCAGAACTGACAATACAAAATTGCAAAACTCACAAATGTACTAACCACACCTTGCCCCCATTTAGGAACTCAGAAATGCTGACTTCTGTCTTCCTGCAGATCAAACGTTTTCCTACACAAACCACCAAGCTCAGTCCAACCCCCATATATAAAGACTAACAAGAAAACAAGGACTTTTAATAACCTGCAAAAGCATCAATGTTTTCAAAAAAAATAACAGATTTTGCTTATTGCAGAACAGAATAACAGGATTGTTCATCTAAGAATTGATTTTTAACTAATTTTCCCATTACTCAGATGTAATCATTTAGCCAAGACATGTATTGTGTGCATACAGTGCCTTGCGAAAGTATTCGGCCCCCTTGAACTGTTCGACCTTTTGCCACATTTCAGGCCTCAAACATAAAGATATAAAACTGTAATTTTTTGTGAAGAATCAACAACAGGTGGGACACAATCATGAAGTGGAACGAAATTTATTGGATATTTCAAACTTTTTCAACAAATAAAAAACTGAAAAAATGGGAAGAGGATGGTTTGAATGGCCAAAAATTCTCCAAGGATCACAGCTGGAGAATTGCAGATGTTAGTTGTGTCTTGGGGTCAGAAAGTCTCCAAAACTACAGTCTGAAGTCACCCACATCACCACAAGTTTTTTCTTTTCAAGAAAAAAGCCTCTACTCTCATCCAAAAACAAACTCAAGCGTCTTCAGTTTGTTAGACACTACTGGAACTTCAAATGAGATCGGGTTCTATGGTCAGATGAAACCAAAATAGAGCTTTTTGGTAATAAACACCAGAGGTTGTTTTGCCCACGGTTAAATATGGTGGTGTCTCTTTAATATTTTGGGGATGTTTCTCTGCCAGAGGACCTGGATATTTTGTTAGGATACATGGCATCAACATATATTAAATGAAAACCTGACTGCCTCTGTCAGAAAGTTTAAAATGGGCCATGGTTGGATCTTCCATCAGGACAATGATTAAAAAAATGCATCAAAATCAACACAAAAATTGTTTACTGACCACAAAATCAAAGCCCAGCCATGGCCATCCCAGTCCCCTGACTTGAAACCCATAGAAAACTGTGGGGTGCACATCACAGCTATATTTCTTGGTTTTATCCATTGTTATGAATGCCTAAGGGAATTTGGACTATATGTTACCGCAAATTTATACCCCTGTAAAACTGGAAGTCATGGTTGAACAATTTCCTGTTCACCCAGGTGTACTAAAAAAAAAGTTAAATATCAATGGGCATATAATTCAAATATATATATATTTTTATATGAATTCATAGTGGTGCCAATAATTGTTGCACACCTATATTTAACAAAGATATTTTTTGTGATTAACTTGTGATTTGTTTGAAATTGTTTGATATCGATGAGAGCAGACTATTTTTGTGAATTTTATGAACAAAATATCAAAAGATTAAACAATAAAGACAATTATTCACAGACTTCTTTGCTCATATTTGCCAAGGGTGCCAATATTAGTGGAGGGAACTGTATGTATAATGTCGCTGAATGACATAATATAAAGTGATTAATGGAAAACATTTTGGATGACATAATCTTCCATTATGTTGTTTCTATAGCTAAGACTGCAGTTGAAGTTAAGTTGCCCCCGATGGAAAGCTAGCACCTTGCATGGCAGCTCTGCTACCATTGGCGTGTGAGTGTGATCTCATTTGTAAGTCGCTTTGGATAAAAGCGTCTGCTAAATGAATAAATGTAAATGTAATTTGTGTAAATGACATAAAATCCAAATTAAATCTATTTCACTTCCAGGTTGTAACACACTATAATGTAGAAATGTTCAAGAGAGATTTTACTTTCGCAAAATACTGTAGCTTCATCCAAACCCTAAACTAAAGATTCACCTGTTATACTGAGCTGCACCTCAATCAAGCAAACAGAATAGAGGAAGAAAACCTCTTCTAGCTGATGAACATGAACACACAAACTCATAAACATAAGAAAAGTTGGTGGAGAATCAAGTGCTTTAAAATCCTGCCAAGTTTCAACACATGTGCCGACAAATTTTCTCGCAATGCTCACCAGAAGTTTATACTAAAGTCAAACAACAAAATACTGTCTAATTATGAAATCAACAGGAAAAAATGGAAGCAAAAGAAAGCCTGGGAGCGAGAAATAAAAAAGATGGATTGATCTCACTTATGTGTGAAAAGATGAATGAAGAAACAAGTACTTTTAACATCCTGCCAAAGTATGTGTGAGATTAATAACCGGCAATTTATAACATATTTATGTCATAAAATAAAACCAGAGAAATAAACTCTCTCTCTATCTGTGCGTGTGTGTGTGTGTGTGTGTGTGTGTGAAGAATGATGTAAAAAATGATATTCTATAATATTAACTATGTAATAATATGAAATCTAATCACACGTTGATAGCTTTAATTATATTGCACATTTAAGGACAAGAAGTTATTTTAGAAATTAAATATAAATCACTGAATGAATAAAACAACAAATGTTTTAAAAAGAATTTTAAATTTAAAAAAATGTAATTCGAATTTAAATTTGAATTCACAAAAGTCACTTTTTAATTTAAAATGCAGACTTTTTTGGAAGTTAAACAACAAATATTTCAACATTTTTTTTATTTAAAAATGGCATTAACTTCACTAGAAACTATTAAAAAAAACCTTTAACGGTTCTCTAGTTGTCCCCAATTTTTTTTTAAATAAATCCGTTTTAAAATGATCCAATTTAATTATCAAATTTGCCTAGTTTATTGTGTTTTTAGAATTAGCAAATAATTCCTCATTATCTTCTTCTTAATAGAACCTGTTGCTGTCTTGGTTCTTGAAGGGTTCACTGGATAATTGAGGTTTCTTAGCTTACAAAAAGAGTTCTACATGGAACTCTCTTTATGTTTTCCCAGTGAGACAAAGAATCCCACATTACCTAAAGTTCCTAAAATAATTCCTAAAATGTCCATTAATGTTTAAAACATAAACACATTCCATTTTAGAACCAAATGGAGAACATACATTAAAGTCAGTGGTGTACAAACTTTTTACTCGTGTGGTATTTTAAAAACAACTAAACCCCCAACAGGCCCTTAAAGAACTCTCGGAGAATGCTTTTTCTCCTCACATACTTGGACCAAACATAATAGTATGTAATCTTTACAAATAAACGCACAACATAAGTCACTTTGGATAAAAGCGTCTGTTAGACGAATAAATGTACATGTAAATAAACACAACCTGTAGACTAGTCACATGAGCTTAAAGCGACTGTGTGAGTCAGTTCTGTGTTTAGCCACTTTTCCACTACATGGTGCGGCTCGACTCGACTCAACTCGTCTCGCTTTACTTTTCTGAGCTTGCTTTTCTACTGCAGTTTGGTGCTGCCTCAACGTGGGTGCCATCTTCCACTCGCCTTCACGCAGGAATAATGTTTTAGTATCAAAGCCCTGTACAAATACACTGTCAGGCCGCATTCCAAATGCCTTTCCTGTTCGCTGAACATGGACCCTATTAAGGATGTAAAATAATGGCGTTCTAGACCCTACGTAGTGCTAAGTCAGATTCAGCTGTGACAGGCGTGACTTTGATAAACCTCTGTTTGGAAATTGGTGATAAGTGAGATGTAAAAATCTAACACAGAAACATTTGTTGTAATCTGTAATGAGATATCCATCCATCCATCTTCAACCGCTTACTCCTTTTCAGGGTCACGGGGGAACCTGGAGCCTATCCCAGGGAGCATCGGGCACAAGGCGGGGTACACCCTGGACAGGGTGCCAGTCCATTGCAGGGCACAATCACATACTCAATCACACACCCATTCATACACTACGGACACTTTAGACACGCCAATCAGACTAACATGCATGTCTTTGGACTGGGGGAGGAAACCGGAGTACTCGGAGGAAACCCCTGACACACGGGGAGAACATGCAAACTCCGCACACACATGGCCCTGGCGGGACTCGAACATCGGACCCTGGAGGTGTGAGGCAGACGTGCTAACCACTAAGCCACCGTGCGCCCTGTAATGAGATAAATGATACATATTTTTTGATTAAGAGAATATTACCATATGCAAACTATGTATTAAATGACACATTTATTCAGGCACAATACAGAATCATTCCCTACTCCCTCAGTGCGTAGCTCACATTTACTATAGGCTCGGCTCACTTGGAACCTCAACCGAGGTGGTACTAAAAAAAGCACCAGGTACCAGGTACCTTCTACAGTGGAAAGCCCCCCAAAAATGAGCAGAGTTGAGACGAGTCGAGCTGTACCATGCAGTGGAAAAGTCCATTTGATCAGCAGGTGGCACTGTGTATCTACCAAACACAGCCTGAGGGAACACCATACACGCCTGTGTGAGGCTCTGGCTCTAACTTTATACACACTCTGACTTAGTTCACTGCATTCATTTCTGTAACTAAATTTGGGATACACAGATTAAAAGCAGGAAGAAAACATAGAATTCAAGACTTTGTGATATAAACAAACAAAAAGAAAGAAAATATTTAATATTAGAGTTTATTTTATAAACGTTTTTTTTGAGATTGGCTGTTAAAATCAGTTATTATCAGTGACAAGCAGTTGCAAAGTGTGCAACTTCTAGCAAGTGTTTATTTGTATGTTCAACTATATAATGATGCCTCAGTGTAGCAGAAATCACCAGTATTTTATATATCAGCAAATGCACAACCTATGAAGTCTGAGGTTGAAAAACTAAGTTATTAGTTTTCTGCCTGTTTGTTTGTTTGTTTGTTTTTGCTAAACTGCAATGCACCATATATTTGAAGTATGTATTTGAACTATTACCTATGTGTTGATTTTGTAACAAAAAATAGAAAATAGAATTGTTATTGATCCCAGTTCAGTGTCCAAATATAATTCAGTCTAGTTTATATACTGTATTTAGCTAAAAGGCTGATGGTGTTGGATTAATATAGAATTATACACTACAGCCAATGTATACAGTAAGTATTATAAGGGTTACATTATTTAAGCGTTTTCTCCATAAAAATACCTTAAAGACACTTATGTAAACTCTCTATTTCAGTCTCATAACTTTAGAACCAACATGAAATATATTCAATCACACACAGCCTTTTAGGTTAAAAAAACAAACAAAAAATTATTCAAGATTGTAAAAATGTACTGCAAATTTTACAGTAAAAGTATTGGACCAATCGGTATTGGACCAATACCAGGTAAGTATGGTGGATCAGATATTGGAGAAAAAAGAGTGAACTTGACCCAATCCTCTAAAAAATGTAAACGATTGGAAGTTTATGGAACTGGAAATGTTTTTTTTTTCTTGGTAGTAGTGATTTTTAGTATATTTATACTTTATACTTTGTTAATTATCAGTGGGAACCTGATATTAGACTTAAATATACAGTTTCTATGTATTTTTTGCTTGTCAAAAGCCTAAAATATTCCATACTTTTACATCATATATTCATATATGCAACATACTTTCTCTCCCTGTCTGTCTCTCTCTGTCATATATTTAAGTACTTTATTGCTACTAAATCAATTAAAAAATTCAAAACATTTTCTGACATATTTGCAGTCATGTGTGTGCGGCAAATTGGTGTGTTTGTGTGAAATATTAGCACGTGTGCTACAAGCTACAAGGAGCCCAAAACAAGACGTTTGGGACACAAAGGATTCGTCTTCTTTTGTGTACTTTATATTTACGTAAATTCAGCAAACCAACAAAGCTGGCAGGTAAATTTGGCTCGTCTTTTTTGTGTCACGCCAGGAGGAGCTGTTTGAAGAGCGCAGGGAGGTTTTGTAGTTTGTGAAATGACGGCTCTGGAGGAGATCAATAGCGTCAGACTGCCACGACATAAATGGATAAGTAGCCATCATTGCATGAAAGACTGTTTTTTTTTTTCAAGGCTAAATTGATCTCCTTGTTGCCTTCGGGCTGTTTGTACTGCCCATCCGCTGCAAAAATACAGACCTACTGCTGAGAAAATGCCCTGACTGCACTCTATATGTGTGTGTGTGTATGTGTGTGTGTGTGTGTATGTGTGTGTGTGTGTGTGTGTGTGTGCATGCAATTTTCAGTTTCAGAGGGTTCAGTTGAGGCCTGTTTTTTAAGCCTCCTATGAGCCCTAGGGAGGTGTGTGTGTGTGTGTGTGTGTGTGTGTGTGTGTGTGTGTGTGTGTGTGTATGAGGATTGGGTGAAGATCACAAGTTCCATAAAGGTGTATCGTGACAATCAACCATGTGGATTGATGCCTTGTGGGTTTTTTTTGGACCTGCGTGACTACGGCGGCCGAGCTGAGGAAGCCACGCAGCTGTGTCTATGGAAATTCTTTGTGTGTGTGTTTGCTTTTGGCTCGCCACAGCGATAGCACTCGCTTACGAGATGTTAATCCCTCTTGAGCGAGAGCGGAAATTCTGATAGTTTCAACAAAAGTCTTCTTCCTTCAAGCTCAATTGTTGGAATTGTGTGTGTGTGTGTGTGTGTGTGTTTGTGTGTGGTGTGTTGTGTTTTTATCCCTCTAAAAGAAGAACACCTGATACACAAACACACCTAGTACTTGTTGATACTTCACATCGAGGTAAATAGCGGTTCTCTGGTTCTTGTATATTCTCATGCGTGGCGTGGGTATCTTGCTGTGTCAACACAGTGATCGGAGAAAGTCAAGAGATTTGTGGCTCTTGTTCTGGATGGATAAAAAGCTTGTCTATGGCACAGTCTGACATTACACACAGCTATTGAGAGCTTGTTTGTTTTTTATTGATGTCACCGTCTAAGAGATTTGTGTGTTGGAAGCTTTCTCTTTGCCACAGTTGTCATTTTTAACCCTTTTGTAGATGGTTTTACGAAAACAATATAGGCATGATAATGAAATCTGAATTCTTAAATCTTACCATTAGCATTATTCTTTTTGTGAACACGTCTGTAGATAATGATATAACAAATGACAGTTACAATCAGTTATGACATTTAAAAATTAACATGGTGGCCAATGGTTTAAAGAGTCCACTTTAAACTAAATTCTACGATTGATGGTTTACACTATGGTTAAACTACAGTTTCCACAATAACTAGCATCCTCAGTCGAGGTCTCAGTTCTGGACAGCTTTCATTACGCACTACTCACTATCAGTCCACACAGGATTTTGCAGAGTTTTTTTGTGATTGTTGTGGCCAGAGTTGGGTGTAACGTGTTTCAAAGTAATGCTTTACTGTAATCGAAGTACTTTTTCTGATAACACAGTACTGTAACACGTTACATTTTAAATTTATGTAATTTGATTACTTATGGATGTCAAAAAAAAATGAAGTCACGTCTGTTACAAATGTATTGTTAAGAAAACAACATTAAGTAAAATGCATCTTTAGATATCATGTTTTGTCCCGAAGATTTTTTCTTTAGCACCGAATAATTCTCCACCTGGAGCAGTTTGTCACTACGTACTGTAACTAAACATCAGTAAAAGAAGACGGTGGTGTTGTAATTTTATATATTCAGTGAACGGAGGTGAGACCAATCAGACAGGGTTTACAGTAAAATACTTAGAAACATTCATATCTTATTGGCTGACAGCTCTCACTTCTGCCAAACGCTCGGTCACAGTCAGTGTGAGGAAAAATGGATATATATCGATTTTTATTAACCAGTACAGGGGAAATTGAAACACTAACATCCTCTGATGCTGAGCAGGAAAACAAGGAGTGTAAATGTCTATACGAGTTCCAGTTTACATGAACATGAAAGGAGCAGAGCATAAGGAAAGATAATGTACTTTGCATGACACTGTAGCAGCTAAACCCATAGCTTAGTTGTACCTCCCCTTGTCTAGCGACACCACACTAGCCTAGTTAGAAAAGTTTGATATGTTATCGGTCTGGTAGTCCTACATACAGTGAACACACCCGGGGCAAGTTTTATAATAAATCCAACTTTTTCTGATCATGTCATACATTGACGCGCGCTAAAATTACTGAAAGAGCTAAGAGTTTCACTTTGTATTGCATTTGTGTTGGTTTTGAAAGTAACATGAAAGTAAAGCAATTGCTAATCTGATTACCTTTTACATGCAGTAATAAGTAATGTAATCAGATTACAATTTTAAAGTAGTAATTAGTAAACTGTAGTGGGTTACTTAACTGAAACTGGTTGTGGCCATAAATGCTTGATTTTGCGGTGGCTTTTTTTTTTGTGATACAACTTGCTGATTTTTTTTTTTTTTGTTTGTGAAAAATACTTGAATTGGTGAAATTGCGATTGCATGAAATTGTTTTGCATGCTCTTTTGCAGTGATGTTTGTTTTTAAATGAGACCTTTTAGCTGTACTCATGTTCAACACACATGAATCAAAGAAGACTTTGACTGAATGTGCGTTGTGATAATGTCACATGACACATCTTTGCCCAAATCTACAGAAAATCTGTGGTAATTTTGAAAAATTGCAACCTCCTCCAAATATTACAGAGTTTACTTGATTTTGTGTTAATTTCTGTGAAATCCTGGAGGGACTGAACTATCTGATTGTTGCTTCTTATTCCTGTTATACTTTAAAGCAGCTATAAACAGTCTTTCCCTCACGAGCCTTTCTTTTTTCCTCTCTCCCTTGAAAAAATGCAACTTGTCATATAGTTGCAGATTTTCTTCTAGCCTATATTTACAAAAATGCTGACACTGGTGACTTTTTCCATATGTGTTTTTAAATAAAGTTATCTGTCAATTTTTTTTTACCATGTTTTTAAATATGTGTATATGCATCATCTACCATAAAAGTCCCCATTAATTAAATAAATGGCACACTTATATAGTGCTTTTATCCAAAGCGCTTTACACTGTTTCTTATTCACACATTCACAAACCCACACACACTCACACACCAATGATAGCAGAGCTGCCATGCAAGGCACTAACTTGTCAATTTGGGGTTCAGTGTCTTGCCCAAGGACACTTCGGCATGTGGAATCATGCGGGCCGAGAATCTAACCACCAACCCTACGATTGGTGGACAACCTGCTCTAACTGTGCCACAGCCGCCTGAATGAGCTGTCACTATAGAAAATATAATGTATTAAAAAGAGTGCATTAGTATAAACCTGTGATTTGCAGCTGCACTATTGTCTGAGCTGCTGTTCTAGTAAACTAATCAACATCTTCTGACCAATCAGAATTCTGTAGTGATGTGGTATAATAGTCATTACAGTTAATCGATTTCATCGTGTTTAGCTACAGATTTACCACAAGTTTGAAATTAGTGTAACAGAACTGAACTGTTTTTAATAATTATTTTAGGAAACCTTTCATTGTGGCAGGAAACACAGTAAACACTATATTTCAACATTTTAAAATGTTGAGAAAACCTAACAAGCTTCGGGACAGTTTTAGTTGTTGTTATTGTTGTTGCTATTGAACCTTTAAAAAGCTAGATAACTAGAATTAGCTTGCTAGTAGATATACTAGCTTGCATTGCAATGAGGGTTGATGATGAGGGTTGATGATGAGGGTTGATGAAAAAAACTATTGGGATTATTTAAAACAATTTTATGGTGAGATAGTATAATTACCATCCTAGCTAATCAGCTAACTGGCCACTTCGTCTGATTAAAGCCTAATAGAAGACACTTGACATTAAAAGAGATCTGTCTTTGCAGTCATTATGAGTAAGACACACATAGCCACCAATACAAACCCTGTAGTAACGGCTATTGCATAGTCTTGCTAACATTGATTCTATGCATTCTATGCATCGAAAAATTTACCTTTGCTAACTAGACTTGGATTTTGGAAGCATTTGGGATGGAACCATAAACTGGAGGAAAATGTGCTGTTGTGCTGTAACGAGAGCTCAGAGACAAGAATTCTGTAAATGTATGACAACACAACACACAAGGAAACACAATTAAACAGTGCACTTTACAACTGAGTTTAAACATCGGCAGCACTGCAGGATGGTGTTTTATATCACAGTTACACTATAAAGCTTCCTGTACCCTTCAAATACAAGGTTAAAACAAGAGTCCACTCTTTTACTCCCAAATATAGACACCATGGTTAATAGACTGTGTGATAAAAAAAAAAAAAAACTAAACAACAACACATTGGACAATAATCATATGCTGATGTAACTGTTATAAGGTCAAATTATAAAGTGTGTGAGGTTGAATTAAGGAATAAATGCAGATGTCAGAGTTCTGAAGATGAACAGTGGAACAGCAAGCTGCCAGCTCTTGGCTCAGCTCCTTTGGCTGTTCGCTTTATTTTCATTTATCTTCTTCAACAAGCTGTCAAAATCTCTGCCAGAATTGTCTGAGCTGCTGGCTCACAATCTGATTCTTTCTGCGATTCGAGATGAGGCTGGAGAGCCTGACCTTGATGGAGCCCTGCACATTAATCATGATTTCCACAACTCTCGGGCCAGGTGAAGATGTAAAGCATGCTGGGAAGTAGAGTCAGGGGTGAAAGAGGTTTAGTATGTCCCACTGTTCAGTAGTGATAAGTAGAGATGTTGAGCAATTGCTAATAATAATAATAATAATAATAATAATAATAATAATAATAATAATAATATATTAATAGAAATTTACTGAAATTGAAATTGAAGAAATTGAAGTATAACCTAAATTTTTCAGTCATAGCGCAAGCCAGTTTTGTATTTCCAGTTATAGCATTGTTAATGGAATTACATTACATTACATTTATTCATTTAGCAGACGCTTTTATCCAAACCGACTTACAAATGAGAGCACACTCACACACATGGTAGCAGAGCTGCCATGCAAGGTGCTAGCTTGCCATTGGGGGCAACTTAGGGTTCAGTGTCTTGCACAAGGACACTTGGTATGGGATCACCCGAGCCGGGATTCGAACCACCAACCCCACGATTACTGGATTAGTGGACAACCCGCTCTACTGACTGAGCCACAGCTGCCCAACATTAGATGAAATTAGATATAATGGCAAAAAATTAGAGATGGATGTACACTCACTGTGCACTTTAATAGGAACACCTGTACACCTGCTAATTCAGCCGATCATGTGGCAGCAGCACAATGCAAGAATCATACAGATGCACGTCAAGAGCTTCAGTTAATGTTCACATTTCTGTGACTTTAAACTTGGCATGGTTGTTGGTGCCCGATGGGCTGGTTTGAGTATTTCAGAAACTGCTGCTCTCCTGGGATTTTCACACACAACAGCCTCTCAAGTTTACACAAAATAGTGTGAAAAACAAAAAACATTGACTGAGAGGTCAAAGGAAAATAGCCAAATTGATTTGAGCTGCAAGGAAGGATATCAAATAACTCAAATGTGGTGCAACTTAAATAATCACTCTTTACAACCATGGTGTGCAGAAAAGGATCCCAGAGTTCACAAAAAATTTAACTCTAAGGTGGTAGGATTACAACAGCCAAAGACCACATCAGTTTCCATTCCTGTCAGCCAAGAACAAGAATCATGGGCACAGGCGAATCAAAACTGGACAGTTCACCTCGTCTTTTTCCAGTCTTCCACTGTCCAGCTTGGCCCATGAAAGCCTCAGATTCTTGCTCTTGGCTGACAGGCATGGAACCTGATGTTGTCTTCTGCTGTTGTAGCTAATCCACTCCAAAGTTCAATGTGTTTTGCATTCTGAGATGCTTTTCTGCAGCCCACAGCCGTAAAAAAAAAAAGAAAAAAAAAGAAAAAAGAAAAATAAGGGGTTTATTTGAGTTACTATAGATTTCCTATCAGCTGAGACCAGTCTTGCCATTCTCCTCTGATCTCTCCCGTCAACAAGATGTTTCAGCCTACAGATCCTCTACTCACAGGGTGTTTTTTGTTTTTTGCACCATTCTGTATAAACTTTAGAGACTGTTGTTCGTGAAAATCACAAGAGATCAGCAGTTTCTGAAATTCTTAAACCAACCCATCTGATATCAACATCCATGCCATGGATAAAGTGACAGCGGTCTCATTTTTCCCTGCTCTGATTTTTGAGATGAACATTAACTAAGGCTCTTGACCCGTATCTGCTTGATTTTATGCATCATGCTGCTGCCACGTGATTGGCTGATTAGATAACTGCATGAATGTGCAGGAATTCAGGTGTTCCTAAGTAAAGTGGATTTTGAATGTATACTGATGATTTGAAGAAGAAAAAAGCTTACGATAACTCTTTAATTGAAGTCGATCTGTCAGAGCTTTAATAGAAGTCGATCGGTCAGAGTCTTCCAAACACACCATACAACATCTTTCTGCTGCTGTGAAATTGTAGAGTAAATGTACTTCCATTTGAATAATTCTTTGATATATAAAATAATAATACTGTGTTGTGTTTTCAAGATAATATGCATTATTCAGTACATCTCAACATTCCATAAACCTCAGTATTCCATACACTTAATATTTCATAAACTTTAGTATTCCATACATTTTTTTTCAGTATTCTGTATACTTCAGTATTTTCCACACTTCAGTATGATTAAGTATTCCATACACAAGCATGAGAGGTCATAATGTTATTTTATATTAAACAACAAAAAGAGGTTGTAAATAGCTACTTTAACTAACAAACAAACAAATAAAGAAATTAAATAAAATACAGACTTTGGGTTAAATCTAGCATCCTAAAGAATTCTTCAGTGTGTCCCTCTAGATGAATTCTTAACGTTTCTATGTAGAATCCTACAACAGAGTGTCTCCCTATCTGAAAAGGTTCCAAGTAGAATATTGTTAGGAGGCTAGGAACCTTTGATTATCTAATAAACCTTTAATTCTAGGAGTGTATTAGAAACTTTCTAAGTAGAACCCTGTGATGATGATAAAACAGCCAGTCATTGGCAAAAAAAAGGGAAGGTAAGTAAACAATGTTAGGGGTGTGGTCTGAGTCACATGTCTTGGACTTGAGTCAAACATGATTGCACAAAATGTAAAAGGACTCGCAGGTTGAGGTTAACTTGAACTTGAGCATTTTGACTCCAAAATATAACTTCTGATCAGGATCCATGCAGAGAAGATGCATGATTTTCCTTTTTCTAATGAATTTAGCACCACAGAAATATTGTAAAGGAGAAAAAAAGAATTCGTTCTGTAAGCAGATGATGTGAGAGACTGTGATGTCATAATAGTGTACAGTAGCGCTCATGCTGATCAGAAAGGCATTGCTCTGTGTGTGTGTGTGTGTGTGTGTGTGTGTGTGTGTGTGTGTTAGCATGCATTCCTTCTTAATTACCAATGATGGTTGGCAGTCAGAAACAACAGTGTCTAAGTGAAGCTGACATTTTGTTTGTGAACACCTCGTCTAAGAAATGAGTGTGCTGTGACCTTAACGACCTCCAGATGAAAGCCTGCCAAAATTGATTGTGTGTAACCCTTAAAACCTGCTTAAATCATTTCACACTGAAACCCTGTTCATAGTAAAATACTGAGCGATGAAGGGGTGGTGTGATGATGCAGAGTTACTGTTACTACCCTGAAGTTGATTATTTTCTTATAATAGTATGGCCTGAAGTGTTGTATTCTTCTTATATCACAGTAATTTGCCAATAAGTACAATTCTTAACGTCTTTGTTTCTATGAATGTTCCTATTTATTTCTCAATTTACAGTTATATTTAATGATAGTTCCTGTTCTTACGTATATCAGCTATAAACAATAATTCCCTGACCATCCTCTCTTTTCTTATCACTCTTAAAGTTAGTGTGGCAAAAAAAAACACAGCTTGTCATGTTTTCAAGAAACCACAAAGTGTACACTCCTCTGAAGATGTCAGAAAAGTTACCGCTTTACCTTGGACTGTTACAAAGTGCTGGCAACGGAGACTCCAATAAATGTTCCAATAAAGTCAAGAAAACGTCACTGTATCAATGTTTTCTACTTGTTTATGTATCTGCTATACAAGTCTGTGTGAATGTGCTGTTACTATAGAATCATAATATAGAAATCATTTATTAACAATAACAAGCGTGTTAATATAAACTGGTGATTTGCAACTACTCTCAGTGCTGCTGTTATAGAAAACCACCTTCTGACCAATCAGAATCCAGAATTCAATAGCGTTGTGGTATAGCTGTTTAAAGCTATGGTGCAAAACTAAAATGGATGTATTTTTATTTTTTATTTTTACTGCTTTTCAGTACAGTGGGGGAAAAAAGTATTTGATCGCCTGCTGAATTTGTACATTTGCCCACTGACAAAGAAATGATCAGTCTATAATTTTAATGGTAGGTTTATTTGAACAGTGAGAGACAGAATAACAACAAAAAAATCCAGAAAAACGCATGTCAAAAATGTTATAAATTGATTTGCAGTTTAATGAGGGAAATAAGTATTTGACCCCTCTGCAAAACATGACTTAGTACTTGGTAATGACTTAGTAATTACTTTTCCTTTTCAATGGCCTGGCTGAGGGAAGGAGGTTCTCACCCAAGATTTGACGGTACATGGCCCTGTCCATCGTCCCTTTGATGCGGTGAAGTTGTCCTGTCCCCTTAGCAGAAAAACACCCCCAAAGCATAATGTTTCCACCTCCGTGTTTGATGGTGGGGATGTTGTTCTTGGGGTCATAGGCAGCATTCCTACTCTTCCAAACACGGCGAGTTGAGTTGATGCCAAAGAGCTCCATTTTAGTCTCATTTGACCACAACACTTTCACCCAGTTGTCCTCTGAATCATTCAAATGTTCATTGGCAAACCTCAGACAGGCATGTATATGTGCTTTCTTGAGCAGGGGCGCTGCAGGATTTCAGTCCTTCATGGCGTAGTGTGGTACCAATTGTTTTCTTGGTGACTATGGTCCCAGCTGCCTAGAGATCATTGGAAAGATCCTCCCGTGTAGTTCTGGGCTGATTCCTCACTGTTCTCATGATCATTGCAACTCCACGAGGTGTGATCTTGCATGGAGCCTCAGGCCGAGGGAGATTGACAGTTCATTTGTGTTTCTTCCAATTCTTCCACCAACTGTTGTGACCTTCTCACCAAGCTGCTTGGCAATGGTCTTATAGCCCATTCCAGAATTGTGTAGGTCTACAATCTTGTCCCTGATATCCTTGGAGAGCTTTTTGGTTTTGGCCATGGTGGAGAGTTTGGAATCTGATTCATTGATTGCTTCTGTGGACAGGTGTCTTTTATACAGGTAACAAACTGAGATTAGGAGCACTCCCGTTAAGAGTGTGCTCCTAATCTCAGCTCGTATAAAAGACACCTGGGAGCCAGAAATCTTTCTTATTGAGAGGGGGTCAAATACTTATTTCCCTCATTAAAATGTAAATTAATTTATAACATTTTTACATGCGTTCTTCTGGATTTTTTTGTTGTTATTCAGTCTCTCACTGTTCAAATAAACCTACCATTAAAATTATAGACTGATCATTTCTTTGTCAGTGGGCAAACGTACAAAATCAGCAGGGGATCAAATACTTTTTCCCCCACTGGTTATTGTGCACTTTGTTGTCATCTTGATGATTTTCTTCCTGCTTGTGTGGCTACTATTATATTGTGATTAATCTTTACTGTAATCCGCTGAAGATCCTGTTTTTTAAACAGCATGTTATTTTAAGGTGTATTCAAACATATGATCAGGTACAACATAAACATGAGACTCCAGGGTTAATACTGAATTATTTACAGATAATACTGTTAAACAACACTAAAAGATAAATTAATAAACAGTAAATTAATAAACACAGTATATTCACCTACAATTAATATTATTATTATATAATGTTTCAGTGAAACACCCACTAATTGTGTATAGTTTCAGTATAACATTATAAAAAGTCAACAGAGCCTTGTTACCCATAAGGTTACTCTTATTATAGCCTACTGTAAAACACCAAACTTACATGAGCACACTGTGCTTCCTTTCTTGGCTGGTCTGAAATCTGAACCCACATGCACTCTGAAAAACACAATCAAAGGACGGATTAATAATCTTTTATCATCGAAGGGCGCGTCTGATCCTCTAAACGTCATTTTAACCGTGCACGAGAAGTTCTCAGACATCCGAAAGGTCTCAGGGGCCCGGCGTTGAGGTGAGCACAGCCCCGGCGTGTGGTTTTTTCTTTTACTTTTTTTCTTTTTCTTTTTGTTATGCATTTGTGTGTGTGGTTGGCTGGCGTGGTTTGAATTTCGAAGCAGTTGTTTGCTTTTGGTAGGATGAAAGCGAGACGGCGAAACTTGCGTTTGCTCACCTGGAGCTGCCGTCCGTTCAGGTGCGTTCGTAAACAAAAACGGCGGCTCAATGCTGGAAAGCTGCGCCCTCGGGCCCTATGAAAAAAAAATCAGCTGTTTGAGCTTTGATCTTTACTTTCAAACCCCTCTCTCTCTCTCTCTCTCTCTCTCTCTCTCTCTCTCTCAGTGTGTGTGTAGTCAGGGATTAGGTCTGAATCAACAGGTCGACTGCAATAGGTGTCAATTTGTGCCTTTTTTTTTCTCCAACACACAAGTATTAAACTGAAAATGATTAATGTGGTGTGTTATAGATATCGTACAGCTGAAGCATCCTATAAATCCCCAGGCTCAAAAACTTCAAGGCTACAAAACATTCTGTATCTGTAGAATAACAGGTTTGATTATAACAACGTGTCTTCCTCCCTTCCTAATTTCCACCACGCACGCGATAGAGATCAAACTGGAAATTGTAATTGTTGTGTATTATCAGCTGTATTACAGGTGAAGTGTACTATAAATCTAGTGATTATAAAGTGTCAGGAAGATGAAAGGGGGGCCAGATGAATTCGCTTGTCCATAGAACAAGTGCAATTGACTCGATTCTTTTATTGTTCAACATGTATTAAGCCTACAGGTGAAGGACACTTAAATTGTATGCTTGGAAATCTTTAAGCATATACAAGTTCTGCACTATGAAGATCGCTGACCTACTGTGTTATTAGTCGTATTGTTATCATCTGAAGGTTGGTGTAGAGGTGGTTATTTTATATTTACCTTTAATCTAAATTCTATTGACCCTCTTAAAATAATAATAAATGATCATAAAAAAAGGAGATAATTTTAACACCAGGTGTTGGATTTTTCCTCTTAATTTCTGATGCTCACGCGACAGAGATGAAAGTGAAATCTGTAATTGTGTGTTATCAGTTTGTGTTACAGGTGAAATGCACGGTGCATCCTTATAACATGTAAAGGAAAATAATGGATGGGTTTGTTCTCCTCAAAAACAAGACACAAGACCTTTAACCAGTAGAGGTGAAACAGAAAATTACAAATGTTGTTTAAGGTGGAATACACATTAAGAACACATATAAAGGGTGTAATGTGTATATAT
>JAFFST010045075.1:141933-154042 GCA_022414735.1 Noturus placidus | reverse complement strand
TTCAACAAATTTAAAAGTGTGCAATAATAATAATAATAATAATAATAATAATAATAATAATAATAATAATAATAATAATAATTACTATGAGTGATGGATAATTCTGCAGTTATAATGGAAATTAAAAATAGCAAATTTAGTATAAATTAATAGCAGAATGAAAGTAAAGGTAATAAATTAAAACATTGCTATTATTAATGTTCTTGTTGTTGTTTACTTTAATTTGTTATTTCTGGCCTTACAAATAGAAATTAAAAACAACAAATCAAATACTAAATATTAGTTTAATTTTACAAGATACTAAATAAATTACATATTAAAACTTACAGTAAATATGAAAAGAAATAATAATAATAAAATTCACAGAAAGTAAAAAATAAATAGGAGTTATAATAATTAATAGAAATAAATGCAATTTTTATTATGTCTGAAAATAAAATTCAAGTAAAATCTCACAATCAGTAGTATGTAAAAATAAACATAAAAATAAACATACACAGATAAGAGAAATAAAAGTTAGAAAAATGAAATGTAGAGTCACTAACTGAGTTTTTATAATATCTGGAAAGTGTATGTGTAAAGGTGTAGTGTGTGTACTGAACACACCTCTAACACTACACACTCTGTTAGAGCCTTGCGTCATGTGAGTGTGCAACATTGAATAAACACTTCACCATCATTTAAAAGATCTGAAACTGTTAAATATTCAGTGATGCTCAATAAAGGTAAATTATGATCGATCTGATTTGTAACACACACACACACACACACACACACACACACACACACGCGCACACTTTTAACACTGCAGCTGCTTTCTGTTCATTGAGACGAAACAATTACTCTCCCTTAAGCACTTCACATAATCCTCTCAGGAGACTCACACTGTAATTGCTGAGCTATAGGATGTGGCAAGACCCCATCCATCCACACACACACACACACACACACACACACACAAACATGCTGCACTGCTTTAATTAGTTGCTAGAAGTGGGACAGCAGTGCATCAGCACAACCATTTTCCACTATCATTGTGTGTGTGTGTGTGTGTGTGTGTGTGTGTGTGTGCGTGTGTAAGGGTGTGTGTGTGTGTGTGTGTGTGTGTGTGTGTGTGTGTGTGTGCATGTTGGTGAAAGAGTTTAAAAGTATATATAAAAATGTAATCTGTGAGTCACGTGTTTGATATTTAACTGTGTATGTATTTTATGTGTATGTGTTTTATGTCTGTTTTGTGTAGAAATTTTGTTGTTTATTTTCCATGGGCTGATGAATAAAATGAAAATAAAATGAAATGTTATTTAATGTTATTTAAATATTTAATGTTATTTAATCGTTAAATTGTTATAGCAATACTTCTGGTTAATATTTCTGTTCCAATTACTGATGTCATTACTTCTGTTTAGTACTCCTGTTACAATTAGTGTCGTCAATATCTGCTTAGTACTTCTGTTGTATTTAGTGATTTATTTGGGAATGGCCAAAGTTTGTGAGACCTATATATATATATATATATATATATATATATATATATTAGAAAATATTAGTTTTTAAATTTAGAATAAGTCATTATTAATGCAGTATTGACGATTATAATTTGATCCTGATATTTCTGTAACAACTAATCTTAATATAAGTATTGGTAGCGCTTGTTAATTATCAAAAAGAATGTAACAAACATACAGACACGCGCACATGATCATGAATGTGTTAGTTGTTCTGCAAATGTATCCTTTTTTTAAACAAACAAGTACAAAGTACTTTTTATTCTATTGTTGTTGGGATACTAGTCTTGGTGTTCCTTGGTGTTGGATCAAAGTGTGTGTGTGGGCGTGTTTATATACAGTATCTTACAAAAGTGAGTACACCCCTCACATTTTTGTAAATATTTGATGATATCTTTTCATGTGACAACACTGAAGAAATGACACTTTGCTACAATGTAAAGTAGTGAGTGTACAGCTTGTGTAACAGTGTAAATTTGCTGTCCCCTCAAAATAACTCAACACACAGCCATTAATGTCTAAACCGCTGGCAACAAAAGTGAGTACACCCCTAAGTGAAAATGTCCAAATTGGGCCCAAAGTGTCAATATTTTGTGTGGCCACCATTATTTTTCAGCACTGCCTTAACACTGCCGTAACAGTACTGTTAATCATACTAATCAGAAGTAATGACGTCATTAATTGTAACAGAAGTATCTCATATTTGTCTGCATAAACATGATCTAAAACCTCATTAGACTTTCACACATGTCCTAAAAGTATACAAAGAGAACCCAATTAATCAAATGAGAAAAATATTATACTTGATCATTTATTTATTAAGGAAAATGATCCAGAGATTATCAGAAAATGAACTGTTGATGCTTATTAGGCTGGAAAAGGTTACAAAAACAATTCCAAAAAGTTTGGACTCCACCAATCCAAGGTCAGATAGATCCACAAGACCTTTACAGTGGTCGACTAATCAAGATCACCCCAAGAGAACATGTGGAATAGTTTGCAAGCTTACAAAGGAACCTAAGGTAACAAATTGCTTCTCTCACATTGGCTAATGTTCATGAGTCCACCATCAGGAGAACACTGAACCACAATGGTGTGCATGGCAGTGTTGCAAGGAGAAAGCCACTGCTCTCCTAAAAGAACATTGCTGACTGACTGCAGTCTACTAAAGATCACATGGACAAGCCAGAAGGCTGTTGGAAAAAAAAATTGTGGACAGATGAAAACAAAATTTAATTTTTGGTTTAAATCAGAAGTATTATGTTTGGAGAAAGAAAAACACTTCATTTCAGCACCATAACCTTATCCGATCTGTGAAACATGGTGGTGGTAGTATCGTGGTTTGGGCCTGTTTTGCTGCATCTGGGCCAGGATGACTTGCCATCAGTGATGGAACAATGAATTCTGGATCATACCTATCGGAAAATATCAGGACATCTGTCCATGAACTGAATCTCAAGAGAAAGTGGGTCATGCAGCAAAACATGACCCACATTTCGTTCTTCCACAGAATGGTTAAAGAAGAATAAAATGTATATTTTGGAATGGCGAAGTTATAGTCCTGACCTTAATCCAATAGAAATGTTGTGGAAGGAACTGAAGCAAGCAGTACATGTGAGGAAACCCACTAACATCCCAGAGTTGAAGTTGTTCTATACTGAGGAATGGGCTTAAATTTCTCCAAGCTGATGTGCAGGACTGATCAACGGTCAACGGAAATGTTCATTTGCAGTTATTGCAGCACAAAAAGGTCCACCAGATACAGAACACAAGGGTTCACATACTTTTGCCACTCACAGATATGAAATATTGGATTATTTTCCTCAATAAAAAAAGTATAATATTTAATGACCAAGTATAATGTTTTTGTCTCATTTGTTTAATTGGGTTCTCGTTCTCTACTTTTAGGACTTGTGTGAAAATCTGATTATGTTTTATATGATATTTAAGCAGAAGTATAAAAAATCTTAAAGGGTTCACCAACTTCCAAGCACCACCATACTATGGTATGAACAATAATATATTGAAAACCTAATATACAGTATCCCCTAATCATACTGGAAATCTTGTTCATTCTCTAATTATCAGTAATACACATGAGTACTTGTTTTCTCCACACAGTGTTCTCTTTACTGTTCAATTTGTCTGAGCAACATTTACATGATTTCTGAGATTTTTCCTCGTGAAATAAGAGGCCACTTTGGGCATGACACCAAATGAGAGAGAGTGCAGGAGGAGAAACAAGAGGCTGAATGACACAGCAACATGCTAATGGAGCACATTCCTCCTGTGTTTCTCATGATGGATTGAACTTAGTAAAGTAGACAAGTGAAATGCTAATGAGTGCTGCATCAGTGAGAAATGTTTGGATGTTAAATTTACACACAGAGAAAACTGAAAATAGTGTTCAAATTGGACTATTCATTCACTCTATGGTAATCATCCATTTTAGCCATCTGTAGTGTGTGAAACATTGTGGTTTATAGAGCTGCTAACAGTAGCTGGCCAGTTATTTAGTGACATTACATATTACCTCAACAGGTTGCCAATGGAGGCGCTAAATATGCATAGTTAAATAGCTAGCTAGTTTTCTTGTTGTGCTTTTTCATATTTAAATGTGGCTAAACCATGCTTACTTCAAGTATTTGCTTGATTGACGTTGCAACTAACTAGTCACAGACTTTTCATGGAGCTTGTTGGTGAGCTTGCAAGATTATCATGTGTACTCATGAATGTATTAAATAAAACACCTCAAAGTATGTTTTAAAGACGTGATACTTTGAAAATTTTATACCCATATACGGAAGAGTAGACAGGCAGTCAGGTTGCAGCCTTCAAGATTGTAAATGTTAAGGTCAGAAAAAGCATAAAAAATACTTTTTGTTTATGTTTTCACTTTTGTTATTGGTTTGCTACACTGCCATTAGGCTTCAAGCTGATGCGAGAATAAATAAATAAATAGCTATTGGGTCAAGTCTGGTATACAGTGGTGTGAAAAAGTGTTTGCCCCCTTCCTCATTTCCTGTTCCTTTGCATGTTTGTCACACTTAAGTGTTTCGGAACATCAAACCAATTTAAACAATAGTCAAGGACAACACAAGTAAACACAAAATGCAATTTGTAAATGAAGGTGTTTATTATTAAAGGCCGTTCATGCTCGAAAACCCTCTAATGTAACTGAATTAGGACAATTCTGCAAAGATGAGTGGGCCAAAAAGTCCTCCAGGACGCTGTAAAAGCCTCATTGCACGTTATCGCAAACGCTTGGTTGCAGTTGATGCTGCTAAGGGTGGCCCAACCAGTTATTAGGTTTAGGGGGCAATCACTTTTTCACACAGGGCCATGATGGTTTGGATTTTTTTTCACCTTTAATAATAAACACCTTCATTTGCATATTGTGTTTACTTGTGTTGTCCTTGACTATTGTTTAAATTGGTTTGATGTTCCGAAAGACTTAAGTGTGACAAACATGCAAAGGAACAGGAAATGAGGACGGGGGCAAACACTTTTTCACACCACTGTATTTCATCACTAAATTTGGCCAAGACCTGCCTTCTTTTTCACAGGAAGTGGACATTTAACTGACATCAACTGCCCAGTCACTTTTCTCAGATCCGGTTGGTGTACAATTATTATGCTTATTCATTTAACTCTTCGAACATAAATATGACACAACTTTTAATGCTGTGTTGCTCTGAACATTTTCAATCCATACAGGAAGTGCAGACTGTAGCTCTCATGATTCTGAAGTTTGTGGCCAGAAATGTGTACAAAAGACTGCAGGTGTAACAATACATAAAAAACATTAGCATTGTAAAATCATTTCCTAGTGCAGACATGATTTCCTTACATTTATTACTCTTTCTTGAGAGAACAGATGGAATGTTTGTGCAATGCAAAATTTGAATAATTTTTTTGAAATCTCAGGAGAATCCTCACTGTTTTCCATCCACCACCTGTTGATTAAGAAAAGAATGACGGCAGTAATAATAATTATTCTGAAGGAGCACAAAAACACTTAATTATGGATTCTTTTTAATAATTATAGTAATAATGATAACTCAAAGTGCTGCTAAAAATGTTGATGTTTGATACTTTCAGTCTCTTTCCAGGCAAGATCTGAGTCTAAATTATTGTCATTATCTTCATCGTTATTACGCAAATTATCATCACCTTAAAGATGGTGAGGGCAACAAGCAAAGATGTAGGCTTAATGATTTGTTCCCTGCTTTCAGATGAGAGCAGAGCAATTAATTGGTTGTAATTAATTTTACCTTCGTTTAGAGCTCGTCACCGTGGAACCTTATGCTTAATCCGGCTCATCTCGAATTGATGGGAAACCCTTTTATCCCGACACTTTTGGAGGTAAGGAGGAACAATCTTCTTATTCATGGGCCTCCATGCTAACACACACCACACATGCACAGTGAGAGAGAGAGAGAGAGAGAGTCTGGTCCTGATTAATGGCTGCTAATTAGCAATGTTAATGACCAGGTGTGCGAATGCAGGCCAGCTCCTCTCAGCATGGAGCTGCTCCTCATTGAGAGACTTGCAAATTCATTCCCACTGACCTCTTCTCCTCGGGCCGACGACCCACGATGCATCACTCTCTCATTACCAAGAGAGCTGAGCGGAGGGAGGCCAGGGCCTGAGAGTTGTCTGTGTTCCCGTTTCCAGCCTCCTGGATTGTATTAATTAAGCACAGTCTTGGTCAAGATGGTGGGGGCTCTTGGGAATGGGGTGGGGGTGGGCATGAAGGGATGAGGGGACGAAGAGGAGGAGGAGGTACAGAAGGATCCTCAGCAATGGAGGCTGTAAAATCATGGGTCATGAATTTAAAGCTTTGTAGTTAATTTACAGACATACAGTGAGACAAAGAAAGGCAAAGAAAGAGAAAGAGAGAGTCTTCAATTAGTGAACTTCTCATTTTGCAAACAAAGCATTTAGCACAAACTTTTACTTACCTCATCAAATATATTATGTGGCCAAAAGTATGTGGACACCTGACCATGGCACTCATATGTGAAAGCCTTTCCACTAGATTTGGAGCATGGCTGTGAGGATTTGTGATCAATCAGATTCAAAAGCATTAGTAAGATTAGGCACTGATGTTGTGTAAGGAGGCCTGATTGGCAGTTGGTGTTTCAGTTCATCCCAAAGGTGTTCAGTGGAGTTGAGGTCAGGGTGCTGTGCAGGAGACTTGAGTACTTCCAAACCAGTCTTGTCAGACCTCACTCATTGAGGCATTGTCATGCTGGAACAGATTTGTGCTCTTTAGTTCCAGTGAAGGTTTCAGCTACTAGATTGGTGTGTAACTTAGTAGCGATAGCATTTGATTATAAGAGCAATTTGATTATTACATTTAATTTAATTTCCTTTTATTTATAGTGGTCGTGGTAGCTCAGTGCTTAAGACATTGGATTTCTGATTTGAAGCTTGTGAGTTCAAAATCCCAGCACCACCAAGCTGCCATTGCTGGTGCCTTGAGCAAGGCCCTTAACACTCAGCTGCTCAGATGTATAAATGAAAATCACTCTGGACAAGGGCATCTGTCAAACGCCATAAATATAAATGTATTTCTGTCTTATATCACAAATCCGTTATCAACCTCTTTTTTTTAATTACTATTTTATCTGTTTGGAGCAAACAAACAAAAAGAGAAACAATTCATGAATAGATTATTAATTAATATGTAGTTTTGTTTATTGCAATATTATAATTTTTAATTTAATTAATTAGTTAAACTACTTAACTTTTTTCAAAACAAAACATTTTTTTTTTTACTCATCTCACATGAAAATAACATGGTGAAAGCTTGAGAGAGAGAGAGAGAGAGAGAGAGAGGGAGAGAGAGAGAGAGAGTGTACACACACACACACACACACACACACACACACACACACACACACACACAGGTAGGATTTCGTGATAACCGGTGGTAGTACTACGATGGCCTGCTTAATTCTCGTCCATTCTCGGGCCTGTGAGTGGGAAAGTAGCGTTTATCACACGGCGCGCCACTGAGCTAGTGTTCCCACACACTCTGGTTACATTATTATGGGGTTCATGAACGTCGCCGGCCAATCGTGACCCTGGGTTCTGGTCAGCTGACCCTAGGTAGGACAACATGGCGGAAACTCAATCTGTGCGATGGAGTTTCAGGCCGAACCAATTGATAGCCACCTCCTCTCTCACTGCACTGCAATTTTCAGCTTCAGTTTCACCTTTTGCTTTCATGCTTTGCTGTTCACTCCCAAGACCTGGTGTGTGTGTGTGTGTGTGTGTGTGTGTTTGTGAATTGGTGTGTGTTTGTGAATGTGTGTGTGTGTGTGTGTGTGTGTGTGTGTGTGAGAGAGAGAGAGAGAGAGAGAGAGAGTTTAGAGTGAACTTTTGTACACAGGTGCTATGATGAAGCACCACCTGGCTGACATTACAGCCGTCTTTGCAGAGTTTGTGCTTCTCAATAACACCCTTTTACAATGTTGTTTCCTGCTCCGTGCAATCACTCCGTTTCTCCTCCTGGTAAACCTACAGGGGTGGTCAAGTTTTCCCAATCCCAAAACATGTTTTTGGGAAAACCGCAATAAAACATGGAGAATTCTCTGTATTAGATTATTGAACTGAGATGGCATTCGGTTTCAATAGATCCACAACCAGAATACTGTTCACTCAATTCCATAGTTAGCTAACTAAGGAAACCTTTCTACCAGCAAGTTAGCCATCTACATAAGCTGAGAGGTTGTATTATTTTAGCTGGAGGTATACAACAAGTGACGTTTGAACTGAAATGTATTGAATTGTATTCAATGAAAATTTGGTATGATGTTATATAGCAACAAATCCAAACAATTGGCTCCAATAATTACTTGGACAAATCCAGTGATATATGTGGTCTGATGTTTCTTCTGTCCTATACACACAGCTTTGGTTCATACTTGAAATTATTTCCTGCAAAAATGGACGAGAACCGTATAACTGATTTTTGTCTTATTTTGCCATATACAACCTCTAACTAAATGTGTATAGAGAAAATAGAAAAATAAAGCTTGGAAGTAAGGTTCAGAGATCATTTTTGCCTCTGGTGAGTAAACGTAACTAGTGTAGTTGTCTTGTTTTGGTAATCTAACCTAAGAATGGGTTTAGTACAAACCTGGGTATGCAACATGTAAACTGATTTTATACCGAATAGTCCATCCATCCATCCATCCATCCATCCATCTTCAACCGCTTACTCCTTTTCAGGGTCACGGGGGACCTGGAGCCTATCCCAGGGAGCATCGGGCACAAGGCGGGGTACACCCTGGACAGGGTGCCAATCCATCGCAGGGCACAATCACATACTCAATCACACATCCATTCATACACTACAGACACTTTGGACATGCCAATCAGCCTAACATGCATGTCTTTGGACTGGGGGAAAAAACTGGAGAACCCGGAGGAAACCCCCGCAGCACGGGGAGAACATGTAAACTCCACACACACAGGGCCACGGTGGGATTCGAACCTCCAACCCTGGAGGTGTACACCAAATAGTGTGTTATGTAATTTGCGTTTAACTAGTTAGTGTTCAAAGCTACAGTCCACTCTGAAAGTATTGGAACACCAAGGCATTGAAGACCATAATGAACAATTTCAGCTTTCATTAATTCATATTGACATCTAGATCTGTTAAACAACTTGACATCTTTTGTTTGAATTCTGCCATCACTTTCAAATGATCAAAAATATTGGAATATGTAACTGACAGGTATTTATTGCTGCCCAGTTGTGTCCTATTGAATTGATTGTTTAACATCTAATAATGTGTTTAAGAGGTTCTAATGAGGTTCAGCAGTAACATACTGCAGTGTTTTTTAAAACATCTGAAAAGTTTGCTCTGAGAGAGCAAACTCAAGAGAGAATAACTGGACACATTGTCTTAGAGGGAAGGATGGTGTTAATTTTTAGCAATTGAAATATGACTTGTACTTACTTTTTTTTTTTTAAATATTTAATGCCTAAATTGAATGAATCAGTGAATGAATGAATACATTAAATATTATTGTGTGTTATGCCAAAAACATTGATTTGTACCTTATCATTTTACTTTAAATGCATGAATGAATGAAATGTAATTATGACAGATATTGAACTGAAAAGACACTGATTTTACTTTTTTTTGCTTTAAACAAATAAATGATTTAACAATCAAACACACAAACAACTACATTTAATAATGATATATTGAATTATGACAAAGGCATTGATTTGTACTTTAATTTCTATGTTTTTAAACATATATTACATATTATGTTACAGTATATATATCAGTAATACATTAATACAATATAATATATATTAGTGAATAAACAAATGTATATTATATGTTTGTATTCGTTCATATATTTATAACTTTACTAATACATTTACATTTAAGGTTAATTGACTGCACCTGATGGACACAATAGGTTTTATCGGCAACATATATCCCATAAGCCACAATAAAGTACAACAATTAGCATGCTCTGACCTGCTCCATCTCCCATGTTGAATAGTTTTCGTGGGTTCAACACCCCAAATTATGAAAATGGTTTCTCTCCAAGTGAAGCTGAGGATTAACCTGAGTGTCTGTTATACAGTTTAATAACAGCTAATACATATTCTCATCTCTATATGCTTTTATTTAGTGCTTATAAAAAATGTACACATATCTACATGAATATGTATGACTGTGTATGAATGTGCAAATTGAGACTGTCCAAATGCTGTATTACCACATAACTATTGGGCTGCTAGTAAACCTTTTTTCATGCATCTCAATTTCCGTTTCTCATAAATGTTTTTATTTAGAAATGCAAATAAACTTAAAACTATAATATTACCATGACAACAACCATCACTAACATTACCGAAGTTAACCATGGTAGCTAGAATACCATGCAGGGTTTGCAGCTAAAATGTTCCATATCGGTTGCCATGTCATCTTCCGCTAATCATTTGTACATCAAACCATCAATGCTTCAAAGCCATTGTGCTGAATTTTTTGACATCACATACTGAGATTATACATGTCTCCACCCAAAACATAGATATCTGTGTAATCAGAATGTTATTTAATCAGTGTTAACCATTAAAAAACTTATTAAGTGTTGTTTTACTAGATAGAATTTCAAGCTCATATAAGCAATAGCTAGCTAGCTAGTTAGATAGATAGATAGATAGATAGATAGATAGATAGATAGATAGATAGATATAATTTATTTATTGTTAAAACAATATTTTCAAATACTTAATTATCAAAATTTGCATAATACCAGGTGGAACAAAGCGAGTTCTCAGACGTTGTTGAAGATGATCTCCTCCTCTGGTCAGCACGGGTGAATGAGTGATTGAATGAATGATTGACAAGCTTCCTGTTTGGCTGAAGTGAAACTGGAGCCACTGTCGCCGCTTTAAGCTCCATAGGCAGAAAGTTCAGCTGAACTTGATGGCTAATTCTCATGGCTCTGTGACCCCGTGTGAAAGCAGATAGCCTTTTCTGATACGGGGGGCGCCGTCTACCCTGCATGTGAAATGATTCCGACGCAGGTTCACACCCATTGGCTTATCAGTATCGAGGGAAATAAAGCATACTGTCCTGCTGTGATTAGCATGGAAATCACATTTTAGACTCATTTCACCTGTACTCAGTCACAGATAGAGTGAGTAACAGTGAAAAAGAAAAGACGTCTTTGTGTATTTTTATGAATTATATGCAAATGCAGTAGGAGAATTTGCAGGGAGTGGAATGAATGCTAACATTTAATACATAAGTTGAATTTTCCATAATATATAATCATGGTGTTATATAAATATATAAATAACATATAATTATTAAATATTGATACTTCTTAGTATTATAGTGCAAAAAATATTTGCAAAATTTTTAAAAAGTTGTTAGTATTTTAAAATAGATTTCACATCCTTACAAGACATTCTTTAGATAAAAAAAAAAATAAAATGTGATCGATTTGTTTATGTATCTCAATGCTCTATATCCACATTATATCCATAAGTCTCTTTAAGATATGAAATCCTCATGGCTAACAACAATTAGCCAAGAGTGGAAAAAGTACAGAGCAGTTTTTTAAGTAATACTTAAAAATACTGTCCAAGTAGTTTTTTAAGTAATACTTAATCAATCATACAAATATTGAACCAAATATGTACTTCAATTAAACTAAATGATCAACTTTTAAACATACTTAAGTTTTTTAAGTATTTTTAAATCTGCTGATTTTGTAAGTTTGCCCACTGACAAAGAAATGATCAGTCTATAATTTTAATGGTAGGTTTATTTGAACAGTGAGAGATAGAACAACAACAAAAAAAATCCAGAAAAATGTATTTGACCCCTCTGCAAAACATGACTTAGTACTTGGTAATGACTTAATAATTACTTTTCCTTTTCAATGCCCTGGCTGAGGGAAGGAGGTTCTCACCAAAGATTTGACGGTACATGGCCCCGTCCATCGTCCCTTTGATGCGGTGAAGTTGTCCTGTCTCCTTAGCAGAAAAACACCCCCAAAGCATAATGTTTCCACCTCCATGTTTGATGGTGGGGATGGTGTTCTTGGTGTCAT
>JAFFST010045075.1:107320-123245 GCA_022414735.1 Noturus placidus | reverse complement strand
GAATCCATGAAGGTTTCCTTGTCAGAAGGACAAGTAGAACCCTTTGAGGTGGTTAAGTAACTGTAATTATTCAATAAAATGTAAAGAACTGTACCAAGACTATACCAAACACCCATAGCTGAATGTAAAATGGCTGAGAGGTTGTCTATATTTAGGGTGTTTTCACACGTAGTTCACTTGAGCTTTCCAAATGCCCTCGGAGCAGTTCAGCATCTGTATGTGAACAAACCAAGTGATCTTAGACCCCCCTAAAAGGATCCCAAAGTGAACTGTAATCAGACCACTTCCGTAGGTTGTCTGAGTACGGTTCGTTTGTAGAGTCGGCTACAAATGGTTGTTTGGAGAGTCCACTCAAATGACGGATTCCTGGCCCTTCTATGATGACTTGGATGAAATTTTGGGTGCAAGCTGGGGTCTGAGTTTTTATGGAGTTGTGGTGTGAACAAGAAAGGGTCTGAGATCACTTCACTGCTGAAGAGGACCAAAAAAAGAACCGAATTCTCTTTTGAGTCTACTATATTGCGAACACCAAAAGGGCTGAGCTCACTTTTGGCTGGTTCCCTTTCTGGTTCACTTTAAGTGAACTGGGTTTGGTTATACCACATATTACACTATATGTGAAAACTAAGACATTAAAAGAACCGTTTTGTAACAGTGCAGAGCCTGGGAAGATCTGGAAATAGATCCTGTAATGTGTGTTATATATTTATTAAAAGGTCACAAATTTATTAAAGAAATTAAACATTTCTGTAAAATGATTCTTATTAAATTATGTTTGTTGATGAAACTTTTTTTTTCGCAGTGTCACATTGAAAACATTTTTTTTTTATTATTGTTAAACTATTTATAGAGTTAACTGACAGTGCTCTGAATCATGCCTAAATTCTGCCTGAATGTGTGTGTGTGTGTGTGTGTGAGAGAGAGAGAGAGAGAGAGAGCTGTTGATAGTTTGTGTGTTTCTCATGCAGTTCTGTTTACGGCAATGAAAGGCTTTTATTCAGCACCTAGACTAGTCTGTTTCCCAGGAGTGTCTTCCTCCCTGTCTGTCTCTCTGTGTGTCTCCCTGTTTGTCTCTCTTTTTGTCTGTCTCTCTCTGTCTGTCTCACTGTCTACCTCTCTCTCCCTCTCTTACTTTCTATCTTTCTCTTTGTCTCTCTCTCTATCTCCCTCTCTATCTGTCTCACTCAGTTTCTCACTTTCTTTGTTTGTCTCTTGGTTTCTCTGTCTGTCTGTCAGTCTGTCTGTCTGTCTGTCTCTCTCTCTCTCTCTCTCTCTCTCTCTCTCTCTCTCTCTCTCTCTGAATAGTAAGGTGTTGTTTGGATGTCTGTCTGACTCCTTGGTGATGGATAGATGAGAAGTGCAGTGTGAGCGCTGGGACTTGAACGTGATCTGGGTCAGAACGTGCGTGCGCACACACACATACACACACACAGTCCCATACATAACCTGCATGACCATACATACATGACATAAATATGTATGTGACCATACTAACTTTATATACCTTAACATCCTAACCATGCTAACCGTATACACCTTAACCAAATAAATCTAACAAACCCTACCAATACTAATCCTACACACACTACCAATACTAATCCTATAAACCCTACCAATACTAATCATACACACCCTACCAATACTAATCCTATACACCCTAACAACCTAACCATACCAACACTACACAACCTAACACCATAACCATGGTAACACAATACACCCTAAGAAAATATCCATACTAATTTCTAAACACCATAACACTATAACCATACTAATACTGTACACACTAACACCATAACCATACTAACATACTATCCCCTAAACACACTATACACACTATGGTATAACTACACAGTATAATATAACTGCACACCCTATCTATACTAAATCTGGACACCCTAACCATACTAACATTATACAACCTAGCCATACTAATCCTAAACACCCTAACCACCTAACCCTTTATAACATAACAACCCTAACACCCTAACAACTCTAACCCCAGTAAGGCTAAGCAGATTAACCCTAGTTCTACAGGGTGTCCCAAAAGTATCCATACATAGAGGAAATGTAACACTTTTTAACAAAATGTCTTCCAACAATTTTCATACTTAGGTTATATTTATAATTCAAAAAGACTGAAATTCAAAAAGACTGGAATTGTTGAAGACCAACTGAGAAGTGGACATCCAGGAACCTCCACGCACAACTGATGTGGTGCTAGCATATGTAGTCATACATAGTCCTCATGTATGGAGACTTTTGGGACCCCCTGTAGTAACTCTAACAATCCTTGGCATTCTTACGAGTACCTATAGCAACTCTAACCATAAGTTTAGTTTTAGTAAATGGCAGTAACTCTAACCTTAGTAACAACCATGACCCTACTACCCCTATCTGTTGTAATCCTAATTCTTGTGGTGTTGACCATAGTAATTCTAGTTCATGCTCAGAATATAAACTTGTTCCAAGTGTATCACTAATCCCATTTTACATCCCAATTCTGCTGTAGAGGAGAGAGAACAGAAGAAAGAAACCGGTCGATGTTGTAACTTTCATCATAATATTTTGGTAAGATGTCTCCTTTAAAAGTGCACGTGGTGTGGAAGGTCTTTTTGTTATATACATTTAGAGACCTTGCCAAACTTCTCAGACTGTTAGCGCTCTCCTATTTAGCAAGAGAACAAGCAGGAGGGGACGGTCGATCACATTTATCCACAGTTTACACCTTTTTTCTTGATCTCTGTGCACAGCGCAGATCACGTTTCCAATGAAAGAATGGCAAGAGAAGGGGAGGGCTGTAAGGGGGGAGAAAAAAAAAGTTCTCTCAGTGCTAGGCTGGATTGAAAAGCGAGCTTGGTGTTGACAGCTAAATGCGCTAATTTTCTTCTGGGAGCTGGGTTTGTCTTACTGATTGGCAGATAAAGCCAAGGACTCAGACCAAACTCGACATGATGACGTCAGCCACCTTGGAGGGAGCCAAAATTTTATAATATATCAGTGCGGTGATACATACATATGCCCATGAGAATTCATTGGATAGATATTATGAATATACTGAAGAAGTGCTGGTAGAGTCAATTATTTCCCTTTAACTGTATGTTAAAGAATACTTTTTTATCCATTTATAGTTACCGTATTTTCCGCATTATAAGGCGCACCTAAAAGCCTTAAATTTTCTCAAAAATCGGCCGTGCGCCTAATAATCCAGTGTGCCTTATGTGTGGACTGAGTTTAAAAATCTGTAAAAATGTGCGACTTTGGTTGGCATAACAACCGTATGCGCCTTATAACACGCCTTATGTATTGGTCAAGTACATAAATAGACCCCGTAATTGCGAGTGCGCCTTATAGTGCGGAAAATACGGTACATTTAATATAGTGGAATATTGAAACAAGTTAGTTCCCATAATTTGTGTCCACCAGAAAAGTATCATGTTACTTTTAATTTTAATTTCAGCAAGCCTACTGCTTGTGAAAGAGATGCTAATAATGGTAATGCTAACACTAATACTAATAGCACCCTTACACACTTGAGTTGAATTCCAGAATCAGGAATTAGGAAAACTGTGACTTATATTTGCATCTCAAATCGTTGGGTTCAAAGGAGCTGCGACAAGTGCAATTTGATGTAATTATCACCTTTTCCCCAATATGACAGCTAATAAGTGCACGGTCTTCCTTGTATGCCGAGCAAACACAATGGCTGTGCAATAATCACCTGGATATTTTTTTCTCCTCTTTTTTTAAAAGTTTCTTTAGAGTGGTGATTACGTATAATATCAACTTCTTATCTGCTCAGGGCCCTGCTTCATTACACCTACTGTATCCCTTACATTACAGTGCCATGAAACCCGAATCAAACCCCCTGCATCAAAAGGCCCAGTTTAGATGTCAAAAGCCGACTGGGGTTCATTAAGACATACGCAGACAAAGCAGCATTCAGGCTTGGAAAATCGGGGAAAAAATAAGGTGACCCACAGCACGACACAACTACTGAAGACTCGTTTCAATATTTTGCGTGGCCATTTTGATGATATCAGAGCAAGGTTTGCTCAGCGGAGTGTGCCGAACAAAAGGGCTGATTGAGTGTGAGGGGAGGATAGAGCTTGTTCACATTGTCTAATGCTTTTGCAAAAGCTAACAGACTGCTGGGAAAGTGAGACTCATGGGAAAAGAAAGCAGCACTAGGGGGCAGTGCCACTGCATAGCCAGGTTAAAAAGGAGAAAAAAAAAAAAAATCAAACATCCCATTTTGATCCCAATTTGTGTTTTGTTGAAAAGACATTGATGTTGGGCATGAAACTGTTTTCATTCATAATAACACATTTATAACACATACATATAAAAGCCTCAATAAAAGCCTAATATGGAGCTTACTGAATGATATAAGGTGTTATAAATAAATAAATGCTATACAACGATCACTGTGCTCATAATGAATGTGTTCTGAAGTGTAACAATCTATCTATGCAATGATTTCTTTTATAAAAAAAAAAAAAAACATGTTTAAAGATTACACATTTTTATATGGTCACTTGACTTAAATCTTATCTAAATGAAAGAGAGCTGTTGTCCAATAAATATTCAGTACACATTTGAATATTCTTATCATTATAGCATGGTGAAATGAACTTGAAGCTTAACGCTTATATTGATGAAATAAATAAATAATTAAAAATAAAACATAGATGTAGGAATGCTTTCTGTGCTTTATTTTTTTGTCTCCTTGTGAACTTTCTAGATGCCCTTCAGGGTGACATCATTCTAGTCACAGATGTTTTTCTCCACTTTAAGCACACAGGACACACACACACACACACACACACACACACACACACACACACACACACACATACACACAGGGGCCAGTAAAACCAGGGCCAGCTTCTGCTGAGGCCGTTACCCACAATTCATGGCGGCGCTGGATGGTTCCCACTAGGTTCTGGTCGGCCTGGAAACGGCAACTTATTAATCTTGTGATGGAGGGCCAGCTGCTTGAATCACCACCAACCTGCTTGTGCTTGCGCGCCTTCACTGTTTCTACTTCATTTACTTCCACTTTCTCGGAAGTTTACAGCTAAAAGAGGGAAAAACACAGCACTTTAACCTGCACAACACTCTGATAAGTGAATAAAGTTTGCTAAAATTATGCGTGTGCTTCTACACACAATATTTCTCTTTTACTACACAGCAAAATCACCAGTGTTAACACCCAGGGTGTTATTTGAGTCCATTGGACTTATATAAACACTGTGGGTGTTAAATCAACACTAGGGATTTTACTGTGTACTCTTTTACTAACTAAAGTCTTGTTTTTGGTGTTACATACTTTGGAAAGTTACCTTGGGTGATAGAAAGGCACTAGATACGTTGAACACATAAATAGAATAAAAATAAATATATTGACAAGGTGGAGCAGAAGAAACACAAAAATGAGACTGTTTGTTTTTCTTTAACTTTGAGTTTGTTTACTATTTTAAAGTGTTAACAAGTGTTAAATTTGACATTTATTAATAAATAACTTAAAATTTTATTTTCCCCCTTTCCGAGCACATCAAATGCAAACTATAACACTTAAATATTAATAAATGATCACATAAACATTAATAAATTATGTACCCATAAGGACACAAAAAATCATATGTTTTTATTTTATTTTATTTTATTATTATTATTATTATTATTATTATTATTATTATTATTAGGATTTTCTTGCTATTTTTATGTCCCATCCCTCCTTTGTTAAAGTAAAAAAAAAACATTGTTGATGAGGTTGGCTAATTCAGGCCAAGCGCTTCAGTTCCCCAAGCTTTAATGATATTCCCGCAGCATATCGGACCGCCGTTGCCTGGAGACCGGATTTCAGCTCGGCCCCTCTCTCCATTCCCACACATCAGAGCTCTGAAAAGCAAAGTTTTTTTTTCCTCCGGGAGCTTTTGATTTGGTCCGGGCCGAGGCCCTTCCCCCTGCTGGGGCGGTTTGGGTGGGCAGGACGCTGGTCACACATCAAGGCCTGGAAACAAAGCCCCCAGGAAACCTGCTTTACACACACACACACACACACACACACACACACACACACACACACACACACACACACACACACTCACTCACACTCTGTAACTGCACTGACCTCCATTTCTTCACCATCAACTCAGAGTCTAATGTTCACATTACTTTCCTAAAACAGCATGTCCCCAAGTGTTTTATTCCTCTTATACCACAGCAATATGGCAACAATTTTTATTTAATGTCATTTTTAAAAGCACAACATGGCACAGCTGTTCTCACCTAATGTATAGCAGCTATAAATAGACTTTCCCTCATCAGCCTTTCTTTTTTAAAATCTCTCTTGAAGTTAATAAGACCAAAAAACACAGCTTACTGAGAAACCACAAAGTGTAAACTCTTCTGTCCTGAAGATGTCTCTGACTGTTACAAAGCCCTTACACTGGAGACTCCGTCCTTAAATGGAAGTAAACATGAACACCTTATTGAAAACTTCACCATAACAATAATTTTTATAAATCCATTTGCATGAAGTGTCTGCTCTACAAGTCTCTGTGAATGAGGTGTTACTATAAGATAAAGAGAGAGGGGGGGGGAGAGCTATGGAAAAGCCCAGCACATGTGCCACCAACACCAACATGACTCCCTTATTTCTCCATCACAGTGCCACAATAAAGAGAACATTAATATCCATCCATCCGTTTTTTTGTGCCGCTTATCCTACACAGGGTCGCAGGGATTCTGGAGCCTCTCGCAGGAACTTGGGGTAAAAGGCAGAGGACACATCTAGACAAGGTGCCAACCCATTGCAGGGCACAATGGCACACACACACACACACACACACTAATTTACATACTACAGATTATTTAGAGACTACTTAGAGATGCCAATCATCCTACAACGCATGTGTTTGGACTGGGGGAGGAAACCGGAGTACCCCGAGGAAACCCCTGAAGCACAGGAAGAAACTTTGTGAATGCAGGGCTCAGGCGGGAATCAAACTCCCAACTCCAGAGGTACAAGGAAACCATGCCAATCATGAAGCCACTGTACCCCCAAGCGCATTAATATAAACCTGTGATTTGAATCTGCACAGATTTCCATCTGTCAGAGCTTCTGTTGTAGAAAATGATTCAACACCTTCTTACCAATCAGAATCCAGACTTCAGTGGTGCGTCTGTGTAATGACCTTTAATGAGTTGCAAAGACACATCACATTCACGTTTTTAGGTAAATGATACATCATAAAACTCTCCCATCCCAGTGAGGTACAGTTACAATAATTAGCATTTTGTCATGATTATGTACTGTATATAATACATGACATTAGATAATCATGGCTAGCCCACATTTTAAAATACTAACTGACTAAATATTAATAAACAGCAAGCTCAGCAGCAACAGTTGGTAGTTACTATAAGTTGTAAAAGTACATTTTAGTTATTTTTATGTTAATTCAAAATACAACATATACTATAAGCTGTGTGATGAGCCAACAAGAACAAGACTGTGCATTTTTACAGCATTAACTTACTAAAATGTGTAACATAGCAAAACACTGAAATATCACAAACCTCAAAGATTACCGGATCTTACAGCTAAACGGATCTTACAGCTCTTCCAGAAATCACTTCTTCCACATCGTACAAATTAGCCACACTTTTCCCGTTGCACTGTATGAATGGAGTATGAATTGTTGAGGATGTCGCTGTCAGTCATACACAAGCAAGGACTCGTCTCATATTGCAGAGGGAAATAAAGGCAGCATTTGTGAAGGGCCTTATCGAGACCGTGTCGTGTAGGCCAGTGATATGATAAGGTCTGGCAACAACAAGAAGACTGTTTCTGCACTCGGGGAAAGACTGAGGCATCCATCCTGAAAGACAGAGAGTAGCATTTTCTTTTGGATGGATGTTTAGAGAGGTCTAAAGTTAGAACTGAAATGTTGAAACTTTTAATTAATAGTATACATGGTACAGTTTCCGCAAGTTTATTCATTCTGCTATAGGACACAAACTTTACATTTACTGTCCCAGCTAACGATTTTAGCTTAGCACAATGTTTTCTGAATATTACAATTTCTAGGGCCTTTTGATTAATGTTCTGTATCTCCTGATTTCTGAGAATGTTTTATGTAATGTAATTGTAAACATTCCTACAGCACTGCATTTTGACTTGACACTCATTATTTCCATAATGTCCGATTTCGTAGGAATGAAACTTTTTGTAAATGATCCTAAAATGTTCCCAGCACTGTAAGGCATTTCAAGTTGGTTAAACTTAGACTCAAAAGTAAACTTAGACAACTCAAAATAGCCACAATTAGTCAAGACAATGGATATTTTTAAGTTATTATTTTTTTTTATTAAACTTGAGTTCAATATCCAGAACTTGTCATGACAATTGGAGTTAAAGAGAAGAAATAAGCTCACATAAATTAATGGGACTATCATATATTACAGTGAGATAGACCAAATCTAACATTATGGAACTGTTAGTGTTTACATTCCCACAACTAAAAATCAAGCAACATTGTAGAAACCTTTACAATTCATTAAATAAAAATGTTCTCGCAGAATCCATAAAATATGCTTCTAGGAACTTAATTAGTTTCAAATTTCCTCAATGTTATGAAAGTGTTTTTACATAATGTTCACAAACATTCATACGATGTTGTGACAGCATTTTTATTTGTACAAACATTAGATTTAGTTTTAACTTGGAAAGTTTATTATAGAAGATGTTTTCAGAACATGGTATGTTTGGAAAGTTACAACCAAACTGTATTAAAACCTGTCAAATTTCTATGTTCTGTATTAGCTTGGGAGTTAACTTTACTACTTTATCAACTTTTATTTACATAAACAGATCCATATGGATGAGAAATATGATTGAAGTCATCTTTTTGAAAGTTAGCAAACAGCCATGCTGCAATCGTGTCTTTCTGGGACTTGAGTGCCTCCCCCACCTTGACATTCCCTTATGCTGATGTAAGCCTCTCAAATGAGTTGGGCTGTAGATTAGTGCCATGTTTCCAGGCACTACACACTCCAACGGCTTTCCACTCCAGGGCTCTCACTCAAGCCCAAACCCTCCCGGAGTGCCATTTCAAATTAATTAAGCCTTTTTCTCATTGGCCACCGTTGAGTCCTTGCATCTCCAGACCACATTTCTCTCTTCAGAGCCTTCATAAGCTTTCTGATGAGGAAAAAACTTATGGGGGAAATGACAATATGAGCAGGTCAGGGGAATTGTTTTGTACAATGCAGAAGTGGCATTATTGAACCTGTGCTTTCAAGGAGACATTTGTAAAGACAGGGCTTTTGAATGTGCACGAGGTCATAAGGTCCTGTTTTTAATTCACATTGAGCATATTTATAGGAAAATCAACTCCAAGATTATCAAGATCATCTGTATTTCCAGTGTATCTTTATTGATAAGATTTTACTGAATTTACACCAGAAGAAGTGCACATTTATTGCATGACCAGAATTGTAGGGGAAAAAAGGGGAGAGCTTAAGATCAGTTTGATCAGCCAGTGGCAAGCTTGATTGTTGATCATATTGCAAATTACCCTAATGGCTTCTAGTTTTAACAACACAGTATAATAAATAATTCACCTAATCAGAGTGAACATAGCTACAGAATTTAATTACCCAAAATCGAATAATATGTTTATCTAGCTTTGCTAAGCATTACTTAGCATTAACGTAGGCTAAGCTAACTAATTAGCTGGTTAAAGGTAGGTGGCTAGCATAGTAAATATTATATAATGTCAGGCATGGTGTCTCAAATGTGTCAGTCTGATGCTATTTTACAATAAGATATTCTCTCAATATCAATTTATAGGACAATCTTGATATTTGGTGTTACCTTAAATCCTGGTATAGCACACCTACCATAAAAACCCTAACAAAACAAAAACAACAAATAGTCCAGCAGAAAAAAACAGTATTAGCATAACATTCATACATGCATACATCTGTACAGAGTGAATAAGCATAAATTAGCATCGAAGGCAAAGCCATGTAGCTCCTGCTGTTTGCATAAAATGATGGATCTCTCAGCTTTCTGCCCTAAATGTTAACAAACTCCCCCTCAAACCCCCCTTTCACTGGAAGTTTACTGATACTATCTCTGGTTTCCCCAAGTGATTGAAAAAATACTGGCATCTCTGATTGTTCTCTTTATCATACTGTGATGGACAAAAACAAGGGAGACACATGTTGGTTTTGGTGGCACATGTGCTGGGCTTTTCAATAGCTTTCTCTCTCTCTCTCTCTCTCTCTCTCTCTCTCTCTCTCTCTCTCTCTCTCTCTCGTTATTCTTCTGTCCGTTTGGTTAATTAAATGCGAGTTTGAGTCGTGTTTCATTACATCACCGCTTTAGAGGGGCGCTTTGAGAAAGACCAGCTATGATCAAGCCATGAAACTGAGGAATGGAGGTGGATATGAGTGCAAGACACAAGGTTTTAAAGTTTAATTATCAAAAGAGTTAATTAATGTAAAAACAGTTTAAATGTAAAAACACTAATTCAAATAGCAAATTGATTTAGATTTGTTATTTCTTTAAGATATTGAACAAATCAAACTTTTTATGTTTGTTTCTTTGCTGCAGAGAACAATTGATTTTTCCAAGTATCCTTCATTGCAGAACCAAAAGTCCATCAGACCTGATCCAGCTCCTCCTATCTGGGAAGAATCTGGTCAGACAAGTGTGTTGTTAAGTGTACAGCATCTTGTCGGTTAAGAGTTAGAAGTTAGGGGTAGGGTTTAGGTTTTAGAAGGAGTTGGATCAGGTCCAGCTCCAACCCCTGGGCTTTTGTTTCCACAGTGAGGACTATCACACAGGATAACATTAGTAACTCTGCAAATGTTAATGTTAAAAAAAGATGATTAATATTGTCAGGGGCGCACAGTGTTTTAGTGGTTATCACGTTCGCCTCACACCTCCAGGGTTGGGGGTTCGATTCCCACTGTGGTCCTATGTGTGCGCGGCGTTTGCATGCTCTCCCTTTACTGTGGGGGTTTCCTCCAGGTACTCCGGTTTCCTACTCCAGTCCAAAGACATGCCTGGTAGGCTGATTGGCATGTCCAAAGTGTCTGTAGTGGGTGTGTGAATGTGCCCTGCAATGGATTGGCACTCTGTCCAGGGTGTACCCTGCCTTGTGCCTGATGCTCCCTGGGATAGGCTCCAGGTTTCCCCATGACCCTGAAGGAAGGGTAACTTATTATGTTATACTGTTATACCACATAGAAGATGGATGGATGGATAATATTGTCAGTAAAACTAATAAATACTGTACATATGAAAGCTAAATATAGCAAAAATGGTAAGAATTGCTATAGATTTTTGCACTAAACAAGTTGCACAAGATAACATTAGCAAATCTAGCAAGTTTGAAAAAATGTAAGTAAACATTTACATGGCTACATATGAATGAAATGTCTTGTTTCAGCTGTAAAAAGTTCCAAACCAGATTATCTTTTAAATGTTCTGGCTGCTGATTTTTGCATTACGAATAAATAATTGCTAAATGAATAACTAAATACTTTACAGTCTGCATATGGCTGAAAGCCACATCCTTGCTGTTTGATCACATTACCAAGGGAAAACAAAACCAAGGACAAAGAAACGGTCCTAAGACAGATCCTTGTGGATCTCCACAGATCATTTTCATTCCATCTGCACTGTTTCTGAAAATGTTTAGAGTCATTTAATCAACACCACCTGACCAATCAGAATCATGCATACAGTGGTGTGATGTATCACACCACATCCAACTGTACCACCAAAAGTAATCAATACGGCAATACAGTTGGTAAGAATTGTTACCGTCATAAAGCGGTAAAATTTCTCCACCCTGATTAATGCTGCTGATCTGATCGTGTTTTGGTCAGAAAGTTTAATGCTGAGTTCGTTTCATTTTGCAGGAATTCTGTTTCAGTGTCTGATCCGCGCCTCACTTTTCTCTCCCTTGTCTCTGCTCTGCACTTTGCAGAAGTTTGATTAATCAAGATAATTAATTTTTCTGTAAATTACAGCCTTCATTCGAGCTGCCTTTAGCTGGCGTGAGAGCTGTTTTGACAGGACAGCATGCGGGTTGTCTTTAAGCGCAACTCGGCCCTGTTTAATGACAAAGATATCATGTGGTGCATCTTCAAACACGACGCTGACACGTGGTATTTATGCAGTCATTCTGTAACAAGGCAAATTGCACTTTTTATGACATTCGGAGGTTTCTTTCGTGAAATACAGACGTAGGCTGGTGCTGATTAATAATGCATTTTTTTATTTTAATAAAAACTGATTTTAAAAAGACGAAAGCATCAAAAGAGACAAAGAACCATTGTGTATTTACAAAATTATCCAGTCCTGTCATTGTGGCAGTGAGTCACGTTTGAAGGCGGCATAAAGTCGCATAAAGGAGCAATTTAATTCTAATTTCGCTCCAATCTGTGTCTGAAACAATTGAAACAGGGATTTGATGTGTTTATCTCAGTGTGTAATTAGGTATTGTTCATCGTTGAAAAGTTTCCATCGGGAGGAACGATGCTGCGTTGGCAAGAGTGTGTTAGCGCTTAATCTTTTTACTTCAGGAATCAGTTTCTTGTTGTGTTAAAACTTATTTGGCATGTTTGAATTCACCGGTATCACAGGATTTATCTTAATTATTTTACAAGCTGAAGCAGAGATGCTTAACAAGTTCTTTATCCTAGAAATCTAACCCTGAACATTATTTGGAACATGCTAACGCTTGGTGGGATTCCATCAACCTCTGTTTTGTGCAAATTTTAAATGTGTTTTTTTAAAATGTGCATACATAGAAACCAACTTTCAGATAAATTTTTATAAAAAAAAACCCCTCTGCTTGGAAAAGTTGTATCATTTGGTTCAGAAATTAAATGATTAAATCATTTATTCTTGGAACAAGTAATGACTTAGCATGTTTGTGTTCCAGTTCCTGATAGACAAGTCCTTCTCCATTTTCTATTGTTTGAATTCTCATCACTTTGGCACCTATTAGTCATTTCCTTAGTCTGAAACAGAGTGAAATTGATTCTTTTGGTTCATTTGCTGTTGAGATTGGATTTTCATTGTGTATGATTAAACAAACCTAATGCAAAAAAAGTAATAAAAAAAGAATAAATAAAATAAAATAATAATAATTATAGTAATAAACAACATTGGGGCATGTAGGGCACAATTTTTCAGAACTATAGAAAAAGAGTGTACAGAGTGTAGCTAGAAATCACAAAAATCACCCCAAAACAATTAAATAATTATACAAATGACTAGTTTAAAACAATTTCAGTGTCCAGAGTTTATTTTCTCTTTCTGTTCATTCGAATATCCAGATTACGTGGCATTTCTGCAGTGCTACAGCTCTGTCCTTTAACTCAGTTTAAAAGCTCACATTTACAAAAAAAATCTGCAACCCAAAACACATGGCATTGATTCACTTCCTGCATTCGAGTTGAATCAAAGTCTAATCTCTCACTAGACTTCACTTGAAAGAGGATTGAGACTGCCTCACTATTGCTCAGATGCTCTCAGACCTGAGTGTGATTGTTGTGTTCTCACCTGCCTAAAAAACTTCACCATGGAGCAGAACACACCAGGGTTCTATTGAAACTCACTCTTATAACACCTTAAGAGCTATTCCATCCATCCATAGATCCATTTTCAATAGTGCTTATCCTACACAGGGTCACAGGGAGCCTGGAGCCTCTCCCAGTGGAATTGAGTCACAGGGCAGGGGACACCCTGGACAGGGTACCAACCCATCGCAGGGACAATCACATACACATTCATTCAATTTGAGATGCCGGTCAGCCTACAATGCACGTCTTTGGACTGGGGGAGAAAACTGGAGTACACAGAGGAAACCACCAACCAAGAGTAGAACATGCAAATGGCAGTGGCAGGATTAGAACCCTCAACCCCATAGCTGCAAGGCAAAGTTGCTACCCACTATGTCACCATGCTTCCCTAAAGAGCTATTCCAGTACTTTACCAAGTCAATTGAACTTCTTTAGATCAACACAACTGATCGAGTTGCCATCAGGGCAGAATTTACCACATTTACCACAGTTTCCTTTTTTAAACCAGCAGAAAATGTGATTTCTTAATGTAAACACATCCAGTAAAAAAAAAAATATAGAATCTGGATATCTGTTTAAATTGGATTCTATTATTCCAGCTCCTCCATCTGTACATCACTTTATTCTGACCTGCCACTACACACACACACACACACACACACACACACACACACACACACACACACACACACACACACACACACACACAAGATGGAATCTTAAGCAAATGCAGCTTTGTGTACCTTTCTCAGTGGCGTGCACATGTCTGAGGGGACCTCTCTCTCTCTCTCTCTCTCTCTCTCTCTCTATTTCTCTCTCTCTCTTTCTCTCTCTCTTTCTCTCTCTTTCTCTCTCTCTCTCTATCTCTCTCTCGCTATCTCTCTCTCTCTGTGTGTGTGCTTGTGTGTGTGGTTATTGAGTACTGGATTAGATGGCTGGGTCTCCAGCGTCACATGACAAACGACTAATTAACTCCCACAAATCGGCTTTAATATGAAAGCGAGAGTGAAGTCATTGCTCAAAAACTTGAACACGACCTTTTGGTTTTATTTAAAAGTACCTAAAAAGTATCTAATGCAATTTTAACCTTTTTATTTATTTTTTATTTTTTTGAGAAGATCATGTGCACTGTTCTAGACAACTGGAATTGTAATTTTGTCATAGTGTTGTATGCAATACAACTCCTTAGATCTAATCTTCATCATATTATAGCAGTCGAATTATTTACAGATAACTAATTTATTTAATTATGTACAGATAACTAAATATTATTTTATGTTTATTTCCACTTCACGGGTTTGTGGGCATGGTCTCTTCAAAACATGTCTATGTATTACTTAAGAATTATGTACTATTTAAGAATAATAATATGTATAATAATATATTACTTTTTTCCCAATAAAAATTGGTATTGGGAGTTCGTCATATACTGTATTAGCAGAATGACTCCTCAAATGATTCACTCCCCTGACTCCATTTGTATTGTATAATTATTCTTTTTTCCTTCTAGATTATTTAACAAGCATAGCTGGAAAGTAGTATTATATGACATTGCAATATATTATATTTCTAAGTAAAAGTGCCTGTTTTTTTTGCCACAAAATGACAATATGACAATATTACTAAACCAGCTACAAATTAAAATTTAAATATTGTGATTCAAGTATTGTGATATAAAATGTTTGCCATATCTCATATAAAAGTAGCACTTTAAACAAATAATGCACATCTTATTAAAGTAATGGGGTTTATCATTAAATAATTTTTACATTTTTAAAGTTTTTAAATTTTAATAATAATAATAATCCTCATCATTATCCTTATCATCTTGTTATTTCTTTTTTTATATTATTTAATTATGGTTTATTTGAAATTTTTTTTTTTTTACATATTTATTGCATGTATTTAACAATTTATTTACACAATTAGATGCTTTTCTTCTTTTTTGACCTACTTTACACTGTATATTATATTATTAATAATTTTTTGTATGTTTTCTGCATTGATTATACCTCAGACTTATTTAAAAGATCATACTCATTGCATTTTTATTTGTTGATGTATTTATTTATTTTATTTCTGGTTTAATTTTTTATATTGACTTGTTGCTAACAATGAATTTGATTTGTTAATTTATTTCAAAATGAGTCATTTTGCTTTGAGTTTTCTTATTTATTTTCAGATTTATATCATTATTTTGTACTTAAGGTCTACTGTGATATGATTATTAACCTGGTATGTATATCAAGTTTTTAATTTTATTTCTGAAAATAGATTTAGAGCATTTCAGCTCGTTCATGTATGTCTG
>JAFFST010045075.1:90775-105858 GCA_022414735.1 Noturus placidus | reverse complement strand
TTTTTTTCACCTTTAATAATAAACACCTTTATTTACAAATTGCATTTTGTGTTTACTTGTGTTGTCCTTGACTATTGTTTAAATTGGTTTGATGTTCCGAAACACTTAAGTGTGACAAACATGCAAAGGAACAGGAAATGAGGAAGGGGGCAAGCACTTTTTCACACCACTGTATATACACTATATGGCCAAAAGTATGTGGACACCTGACCACCACAATCATATGTACTTGTTGAACGTCCAATTACAGATTTAGTCCCCCTTTGATGTTATAATATCCTCGACTCTTATGGTAAGACTTTTAGCACTATATGTTGGAATCCGAAAGTTATTTAGTGGGGTTGAGGTCAGGGTTCTTCCACACCAACCTTAAAAGTGGAAGACCCTCTCTGGGAATTGTATTCTATATAAAATTATCCTAGCACCCTATGTGTGTTTGTGCTTATGTGTGTCCTATTATATAATGTACAATACTGTACAAATGTAATTTATATTCTGTAGAACAGGTCGAGAAGCTTAAGCTCCACAGGTGCAAACTTCATTAAGGAAAAACTCTGATAAAGGACGTAACTAATTAATTGACTGCGTCCATTGAAGTTCACGTCCTGGAGAATGTGGATTGCAATCGAGTTGCCTCTGAGAAAAGCTCTGATTAGCATTTAGCTTATCAATTCCATATTAGAGAGAGAGAGAGAGAGAGAGATAGCTGAGGGTGGGGGAGCTATTTGAGTCCAAAGCTTCAAAACTGAGACGATTCCTTTTTAATGAAGCTGATTAAGCAATTTTATTGGCTCTCTTGTAATGGAATACCTTTGTTTCTTTCATCTTTATTTAAATTCTCTCTCTCTCTCTCTCTCTCTCTCTCTCTCTCTCTCTCTCTCTCTCTCTCTGATGATTTTGAAGCACTCTTAAACAGTAGCTTTTTGAATATATTTTAGTGGAATGATTTGATCAGATATCTCTAAATCCATAGTGTCCATGTCCATAGTGTGTGAATGGGTGTGTGAGTGTGCGATTGTGCCCTGCGATTGGTTGGCACCCATGCAGGGTGTCCCACGCCTTGTGCCCTAAGTCCCTTGGGATAGGCTCCCGGCTCCCCAAGGACCCTGTGTAGGATAAACTGTGCGGAAAATGGATGGATGGATGGAATTGTTCAGTTTTTCTGTTTACAAATATTTTTTCCCGCTCCAGACAATTCAAGTGGTTTTACATACACTGAAATGCTGGAAATCTCAAACTCACACTGAATGAGCTCAAATAGAACTTAATGAGATTAAACACATCTGATTCACTGAGCAGAAGAGTGAATCTTCTTGTTACAGAATGATTCACTGATTCAAACACTGATTTGCTGAACAACAAACAAGTGAATCTCTATTTTTACCGATTCACTGCTTTTAATACTGATTTGTTGTAAGAAATAAGATAGAGATGCAAATCTCATCCATGACCAGAAGATTCACTGATTCATACACTGATCCACTGAGTGACTGAAAAGTGAAGCTCAGTCATGACAGAAAAAATCACTGATTCAAATGCTGCTCTACGGAGCCGCTGACAAACATACTGATTATCACTTATCAATGATGAATTAAAGAGAGAAAGAGATGTAATTAACAGAGACATGCTATTGGTTATTAACAGTGATATGGGGAAAAATCAGTGTACACTCATAGAAATGTGAGTCTGGGTGGTTACAGAAACATTCAGTGATTCAAATAATAATATGTTGAATGAAATAAGAACACACAAGACAGGAGTGAATCTTAGCCATGATCAAAAGATTTACTTATTTGAACACTGATTCATTGAAAGAGAGAGGAGCCAACCTCAGCCATGACCAAAAGATTACAGATTCAAACACTGATCTGCTGAATGACAGGAAATCTGAATGATTGATGCTGAATGATTGTTATCCAAATCCCTCAATACATCAGTATGCTATTATCTTGTGGTCTCGATTATTCCTCCTCCAAAAGAGGAAAAGTTTCTTCAGTTAAGTGTCATGATCAATATTTACATTTATATTTAGTCATTTAACAGATGCTTATATCCAAAGCGACTTACAAATGTGGAAATGCAAGCAAAGCGATATATCAAGCGGAGAACAATACACGTAGTGCTACTATGCAAGATTTATAATTAAGTTCTAGAGAAGCAAAGTGCATAGAGTAGAAGTGTAAGAGCCAGAGTAAGATTTATTTATTTATTTATTTTAAATAATGTGGGGTTGGCATTTTAGGGGTTAGGGGTTAGTAATGAACTGTATGTAACATTCACTCACCTGTTAATGGCTATCAAAAAGGACTGCTTATCCGACTTACTTACCTGCGTGATGCTCGTAAATATATCTTTCAATCTGGGAATAAAAACCCTGTTCAGTTGATCTACATGTCTCCTCTCCTATTTGTGACAATGAGTCACTGATTTAAATTCTGATTTTTCTGAATGAGAGAGCAGAGAATCTTTGGTTGTTAATTAAAGGAAGAGGTGACATCTCTACATAGTCTATCTGCCTCTATCATTACCTGTCCATAGATGCTCATACACTTCCATGACCTCCTATAACAATGTTGTGTACTGGCCCTCTGTGTGACTGTTGTGTACTGGTACTCTGTGTGACTGTTTACACTGACTACACTGTTTATGGACTATATTAGTCCACATGTACAACCCCTACCTCTATTTCCCAGAATGTGGATCCTTGATTTGGTATATTTTACTGTTATTTATTTATTATTTATTTATTTATTTATTTATTTTATCAGTTATCAGTCATTTTTAGCATCCTGTTTATACTGTATTGTATGTTGTATTGTGTGTGATGTCTTGAGCTACTGGGACCTTGAATTTCCCCTTGGGGATCAATAAAGTATCTATCTATCTATCTATCTATCTATCTATCTATCTATCTATCTATCTATCTATCTATCTATCTATCTATCTATCTATCTATCTATCTATCTATCTAGCTAGCTAGCTAGCTAAAATATTTTCTGATTCAAACACTGATTCTCTGTATTCTCCATATGAGAGAGCCTTGGCCAGGACCTATAAGTGAAGTGTATGAGTTGCATTTGCAATTGTAGGATGAACCTGATCTTCATCCCTTGAAACAGTGACCTAATCAGTGACCTGTCAAGGGGTGGGATATAATAGGCAGCAAGTGAACATTAGTTCTCAAAGTTGATGTGTTGGAAGCAGGAAAAAATTGCAAGCACAAGAATCTGAGCGACTTTGATATGGCCCAAATTATGATGGCTAGACAAATGTGTCAGTGCATCTCCAAAATGGCAGGTCTTGTGGAGTGTTCCCGGTATGCAGTTCTTAGTAGCTACCAAAAGTGGACCAAGGAAGGACAACCGGTGAACCAGCGACAGGCTCATAATGTTTGTGGGAAGTGAAGTCTAGCCCATCTGGTCCTTATCCACAGAAGTGCTACTGTAATACAAACTGTTGAAAAAGTTAATGCTGGCATTGATAGAACAGGTCAAGGTAGCCTTGTCTGATAAATCATGTTTAATCTTTAATCTGATAATCTTTTACATCATGTGGATGGCCAGGTGGGTGGGTGTTGCTTACCTGGGGAAGAGATAGCACAAAGAAGGAAAGCAGGTGTGGGCAAGTGTGATGTTCTGCTTGGAAATTTTTGGTCCTGGCATTCATGTGGATGTTACTTTGACATGTACTCTCTACCTAAACATTGTTAGAGACCAATTACACTCCTTGATAACACCAGAATTCCCTAATGGCAGTGGCTCCTTTCAGCAGGATAGTGCATCCTACCACACTGCAAAAATTGTTCAAGTGTGGTTTGAGGAACATGACAAAGAGTTCAAAGTGTTGACTTGGCCTCCAAATTCCCTAAATCTCAATCTGATCGAGGATCTGTGGGGTGTGCTGTACAAACAGGTCCGATCCATGGAGACCCCACCTCGCAACTTACAGGACTTAAAGAACCTGCCGATAACATCTTGGTGCCAGATACCACAGCACACCTTCAGAGGCCTTGTGGAGTCCATGCCTCGATGGGTCAGAGCACAAGAAGGATCTACACAATATCAGACAGCTGGTTTTAATGTTATGGCTGAACGGTGTGTATGTTATCACAATAATATAAATGACTTGATTCCTTTTAATTCAAAATGCAGTTGATCATTCAAGACTAGGCACTTCTCTAAATTTGCACTGAGGTTAATTTACCTCACAAGTAATGGAAGTGTATAGTCTCCAATTTAGCACAATGCACTGAAATTAGATTGTGTAAAAGGATAACATTTAATTTTTGGTTGGGTCAAAATACATATTTTTCCTGCGCTTTCATTCTGTCTGATAATTTTGAATCTCTCTCACACACACACACACACACACACACACACACACACACACACACACACACACACACACACACACACACACACACACACACACACACACACACACACAGAGTTTAATTCCTAGCCAGAGCAGGCGAGCAGTGTTTGCAGCCTGAGGCACAGTTCACACACAGCCAGGTGTGTGTACATCACAGAACTGCAAAAAAAAAAAAAAAAAGGACTGTGTAATTATTTTAGCAAGAAGTTGCTGACAGCAAATGTCTTCCCCTACATCTTATGCATAACTTAAGCTGCTAATAAAGATATGTGCTCATTGATTTAAGCCGACTAATAATACTTTTCAACTCAAACACACAGAAACTTTCTCTGTGCATCTGGCGAAATTAGAAGGAAAAGTTCAGAAGTGTCATAGTGGCACACTGGACTGTAAAATACACCACAAGATTTATAGTGCATACATTTATTTGTCCTGGTTAATAAATCACAAATGTTTCTTAGATAAGGGGAGTTTCCTGAGTTAAGAAAGCCAGGAATGTTCTTTCTACATCATAGCAAGAGTTGCGTAGGTGTGCTGAAAGCAGCAGACATTTATAACCAGTGGTGTGATGATACAATGTAATAATACACCATGATAATGAATTCTATCTATCTATCTATCTATCTATCTATCTATCTATCTATCTATCTATCTATCTATCTATCTATCCATCCATCCATCCATCCATCCATCCATCCATCTATCTATCTATCTATCGTATATAATTAGTATTATGACAAAAAATACATTGCACTTTCATTTTACATATAGTGTTGTAACTGACTACACTGATACACGTAGATTCGACTTTACAATTAAATTGCATTACAAATGTAGAATTTTCTGTCCTTTTTGTCCTTGTTGTGAAACAGTTTGTCCTTGTTGTGAAACATGATCACTAGCTATCAAGCTTAGCATGCAGGTTCTGTAGCTAAAAAAAAAAAAAAAAAAACACACTTTACACTTCATCATTTACTGGTATTTGCATACCAGGTCATGATAGGTTAATAATGTTTGTGCTCATTTTTTGACGTTACAAACTGAGCTCATATGAAACTGATTTTATACAGAAATACAGTGAAAGTCTCTGGTTTAAAACTGTAAACATTAAGTAAAATGGTGACGAATGTAACCCAAATCAGATCATTCAACTCGAAATATTAAGAGGATTTTAATCATTTCAGTGATTTACAATCTCTGAATATTTCTTCTAGTGATGAACACAAGACTATCAAACATCCATTGCCATGTTTAGCAGTGTTTATAAGCATGAAAGTTTCACACAGCAATGGGTACACATTGATTTGTAATCTAAGCAATGCAGACAGTAAAAATACTGTCAACATCTTTAAACACAGATTTCGGGCGGTTGTGGCTCAGGTGGTAGAGCGGGTTGTCCACTAATTGTAAGGTTGGCAGTTCGATTCCCGGCCCGGATGACTCCACATGCCGAAGAGTCCATGGGCAAGACACTGAACCCCAAGTTGCTCCCGATGGCAAGTTAGCACCTTGCATGGCAACTCTGCATTGGTGTGTGTGAATTGGTGAATGAGAACCAGTGTAAAGTGCTTTGGATAAAAGCGTTATATAAGTGCAGACAATTTAGATTTATGGCTCCTGGGAAGTTGTTATAATTTTTTTTTGCTACAGTTGTTGATTAAATGTTATAATGGTGATCTGGAATGATAGTGTTAGGTGTTGCGTATTTTCTGTTGAAATATCATGATGAAGCAGCGAATTATGGAGCGCGACAGCAGGTATTTAGAGTAAGCAGCGACAAGCATTATTATAGTTTTAATCATCTAAATGTTTTAGAGTCACTGAATATTTCTGTCATGTTTTTAATACATTATTCCAACACAATTAATATATCAGAATCCATTCCACATGTCAAACATTAGGAGGGAAAGCTCATTGGAAGATTCTGGAAAATTCCAGACATTCGGTTTGATGCAAGTCCATCTGTTTCGACTCCTCCACTGTCCTGGAGCAAAGCTGGCGTTTCATCTGAAATCAGAGCTCTACTGAATGACACACTTTTTAATGTTACTTCCTCCCCCTCTCCTATCCCCTACATGCCTCCTATTAAGCAGTGTTTTGACATATATTACAACTCATTCAGCATCCTCCTTCTCCTCTTTCCCTGACAGCCAGATCACACAAGGCCTCCCAAATTATTAGGGAAGGTGCCGCCATGTCGCTTTTCTTCAACTAGCCTCCTTTTGTCCTGTTTTCAATCTCACCTGGACATGTCAGAAATGGAACAGAGCCCCAATTTACAAGCTGCAATTTGAATACGTATTCTGTACTAAATTTATTCTTTTTTATTTTTTTTTTTACAGATGAAACATCTGATTTTACACCATAAAGCAAACATGTTTGACTTGCTTCTGATATTTTGCATCTGTCCACAGAGTGGAAATGACGATGCACGTAAAGTCAGACATGAAGCTGATCATATTCCCCATAAAATGTTACTAAATTGTAGGGAAAAGGGTTCAAGGCTTTTCTTTGCTCTTCAATTCTGTAGCAATCTCCATGTTGACAAATCTGACAGATGTCAAAATGACAGATATTTATTACAACATATATGTTTCAAATTTGCCAGAAGGCATCAGCATGTTATATGTAATGATTCTGCTTGACAACAATAATAGGTCAGAATTATTTAACACCTTTTATGAATCCACAGTTGCTTTACAGAAAATACAATCAACAATTACAACACTTGAACAACAACAACAACAACAACAACAACAACAACAATAATAATGATGATGATGATAATAATAATAATAATAATAATAATAATAATTATTATTATTATTATTATTATTAATATTCTGTAAAAGATGTAAAAGATGTAAAAAGAAAGATGTAAGAAAGAAAGAAAGAAAGATGTAAAAAGAATTATTATTATTATAATAATAATAATAATTATTATTATTATTTTATTTTGTGTATTCCTCACACTTATAAAAGTACTCTAGCATTTTTCAGAGGATTGAAGGGCAGGGTCAGGTGTATTTCTCCAGAACACTGAGAGGTTGGAGTCATGTGTATGGCTTTAGAGAGGAGGAAGACCAGGAGGAAACCCCCGAAGCACAGGGAGAACATGCAATCTCCATGCACACAGGGTGGAGACTTGAATCAAGACCCCAACCCTGGATGTGCGAGGCAAAAGTGTTAACCTGTAAGCCACCGTACCTCCCAACTTCAGGATCAAGTAGAAGCGTATAGAAGATATACAGTTCATAAATTAAGAATAAGATCTGAAAAGTACATTTATGTTTCACCCCAAAGCAATAAGTAATAAATCACACTATATGCAATAAAACTCTAAACACTAACAAAAGGAGGATGGCACACTTGACGAGATGAGCAACTGATCATCAGTGCTGATTAATCTTGCACAGCTAATCCTCCCAAAATACTCACACTGTTCCATTTGAAACACGTTTTTACGACTCGCAGTGAAAGTTTGCCCATGATTATAGAGTACTTCTTACTAATTGGATAATAATTGGTGCAGGTGCACTGATCTGGGGCTTATAAAAGCTTTAGCATTGGAAGAGATGGTGGCATGCAGCCAGAAAGAGCCTCTCAACTCAACATTTTATTTTCACATGGAAATTTCAGTTCTCCAGTCTACGGTTTTATGTTGTGCTTTAATTAGCCAGTGGAATATATGTGAGGTTACATAAAAGTGGGTATGATATATTCTAAGAAATATTTTTGTTTTTCTGTGTGTGATGTAATGTAAGTAATAGAGAATATGTTGTACATAGTGTACAGAACATACAATAAATATGCAGTATAATTTATATTTCAAAAGGGTATAGTATTAGGGAATTAATATAGACTGTATATATAGGCTATATAATGTGAATATATAGCATGTGTATAGTGTCCAAATATGTCAGAATAATGTGAATATATAGCATACAGTATGTGTAATGTATATAATATGAATGTACTATAGTGCATTTATAGAGCCAGAATATGAATATATACAGTATATAGTGTTTGCTTAGTGTATAGTGCCAGACAAGCAATGTGAGCATATAATATACATACTGAATAGTGTAAAAATATGAATATATAATGCATATATAGTGTCAGATATAAATATAGAGGGTATGTGTATTGCATATTGAATAGTGGATGCATCATGTCAAAATTTGAAGGCACAGTGAATGTATAGCTTAAAGCTTAAAGGGCGGCTGTGGCTCAGTCGGTAGAGCGGGTTGTCCACTAATCATGGGGTTGGTGATCCCATGCCGAAGTGTCCTTGGGCAAGACACTGAACCCTAAGTTGCCCCCAATGGCAAGCTAGCACCTTGCATGGCAGCTCTGCTACCATTGGTGTGTGAGTGTGCTCTCATTTGTAAGTCGCTTTGGATAAAAGCGTCTGCTAAATGTAAATGTAAAGTGTTGGAGTATAAATGTATTGTGTATGCATAGTGAATAAATATTATGGTGTCAATTTGAAGTTTATATATGTACACTATAAAGTATGTAGAGTATTGTTTAAACATTTTGTTTAATGTTAACTTTATTGTGATAAATTCCACATTTTGATGTGTAATAAAAATGAAATATGTCACAGATCGGTCACACAAGGTCACACATGCAACACACATGCACATATACAAACAATCACATTTTAAAGAATATACACTCTGCTACACTCCTCTGTGAACTGCACTGCATTAAGGTCACATTTCCACAGGATTCTGCTTTCCCTGAGCTACAATTAGCCCATCTCTGAGGATTTTAACAGCACAGGGAGAGCATTAGCTGATTAATAATCCTAATATGCTGAAAAAAAAAACGATCGTCTTTGAACTCCACTTAGTGTGGTGGGTGAGAGTACACGATTATATTGTTAGTGCCACAAATCTTAAAAAAATGGAGTGCTCTTAGTTTCACGTAAACAAATAATCCATAGCGTCTGTGCTAGAGCCCATCTCTCATCTGCTCGGATTAGACGGCTGGTGGAGGAGAAAAGAATGTTCGCTGGCTTTTATGTCTGCCGCAGACCTGCATTTTCCCTCTATTTAGCCCTGCTTAGGAAAATTACCACTTAATAAATGCAGCCCAGGGAGAGTGAGCGTAATTGAAGCTTTTCTGGAATCTTCGCCTCCTAGTTTTCAAGTGCACAGCATTAATAATGAAGGTGATATGAATGCTGCTGGATGGGTGGAGATGCTGAGGGGTTTCTTTCTCTCTCTCTCTCTCTCTCTCTCTCTCTCTCTCTTTCGTCCCATTTCTACCTCTCTCTCTACCTGTGGCTCAGGAGCTTTCTTATGGAAATCAAGCGCCATGTTTCGATTGAAGGCTGAAGGATTCGGAGTGAGGGAAGTGCTCGAGTGTGTTTAATGAAGCTGCAGTTATCTTCTTGAGTGCATTCCCATCCTTTTCCTTACCCTTGCATCCCATAATCCCACTATTCACCACTTATACAGAGCTTTCTCTCTTTAGGAGTGTTTGTGTGATCCATAATGGAAAACAGACACAATTATTTTATTTTATCAAACCAATTTCCTGAATGATATATCTGATTTGTATATTTAATTCATTCCTTCCTGCAGCTCATTTTCTTAAATAACAGCATTAGTAACGGCTTGGTACTATGTTTAGTATATATAATATAAATATGTATGTTTAGTATAGTGTATGTACTGTATCTTGTACAGGATATGAGGATACAGTGTGTATAGTATATAAGTATTTAAAGTATGTCTATTGTATAGAATAGGAGCATATAGTGTATTAATATATAACGTATCATGGAGTGTAAATAATGTATAGTGTCTACAAAAATATAGATATTTTCTGTATATGTACTATATGTTTTGAACATTAGTGTAAATATGATAGTTTTTACTGATTTGTGTTCCTTTTTAATGCCGGATGAATCCATACTTCAGGCTTCATTTGCACTTGATGAACCTTTCCCACTCTCTCTTTTTTTTCCTTCCGTTTTTTTCAAACACCACACGTTTCATTTGAACTCCCGGCTCAACCCTTTTGATAAGGAGCCCCGCAGTTCATTTACCTTTGCTGCTAAATGCAAAGAGAACTACGCCCAGTTCCCTGTGAGCCCATATCATGACCCAAGGCAAACAGACCGCATCGGAATTGAGACACTTCCAAGACGAATGAGTTGATAAAGCTCTTGCAGGAGGTGAGGTGAGAGCCTCAGAGAGCGTTAGACCTGACAGGTTTGATGGGTTAATAGAATCACTGAAGTATAGACAAATAGATAAAGTCACATTAATCCAGACATGAGGCTTTCTTTGCATTTTGAGTCATGATATGTGGAATGATTTGTTAATTTATTTGCTTCATTATTTTGAAGGTGATTTTATTTATGGCTAGCACATGAGAACAGAGTAAATGCACCATAAATGACCATTCATCCAAACCACACTGCTTCCTTCTGGACCACCTGCTCCAAAAGATAGTTAAAAACTAATAAATGTAAAAAGGGGGGAAAATCTAGCTAACCTAATAAAACCAAGCAGCAAGACTTTTTAATCAGCTAGCTGGGTATCCTGGTTAAACAGTATTTACATGTTGATTTATATTTACACTGATCTGACTCACCTATAATCTCTACATTGTGATAAACGTTTGTCCAGGCATCACTTTTTATTATCTCTTATTCATATATATGTGAAACTTGTAGCATTGTCGCCTCTCAGCTCCAAGGTCAATGGTTTGCTCCTGAGCTCAGGTTATGTTTTCCTTGTGTATGGGAGCAATAAATATGATAATGCAGTGTACTAACCAGCTATCAAGATACAACAATTAAAAGACCCATGAAAACTCAAATCTCATGTTTACATTATTTAAATTAATGCTTACACAGTGCCTAATTTACCTTTTTACATTTAAAACAGAGACTTGTGGGGCTACGTACAAGCTCACTATAATACTTATTTGATGGGATGGTATGATGAAGAGGAGGGGTTTTTAAAGTAATTTATTACATTTAATGTTGTGGAATGTCCATGAAGCAAGTTAGTTCCTATTCTCACTTTCATTATAGCAGCTATAAACAGACGCACCATCACCCTTTTCTCTCTCTTGCGCTCTCTTAAAGTTAATAAGACAAAAACAAGCATCTTGTCATGTTATCAAGAAAAAATTACATTAACACAAATGCATTAGTATAAACCTGTGATTTGCGGCTGCACTATTGTCAGAGCTGCTGTTCTAGAAAATTAATCAACACCGCCTGACCTATCAAAATTTACTTCCTTTATCGATTTGCATAGATTTTTTAAGGACTCAAATGTTCAGGGAGACTTTAACACTGTGTGTTTGAGTGATATGACATGTGTAAATTGATTCATAACAATAATTGATCAATAAACATCAAACAATTTGATATCAATATTGTACATTACTGCAGCATGAGCCAGCATATACTGTACAGTAATTACTACTACTCCCATTTGTTTAACACACACACACACACACACACACACACACACACACACACACACACACAGGCGTAGGTAGCGTTACAAAATCAGGATACAAAAATCTGGTAACTATAGTTACATCAAAAAACAAAGTAATGAGATTGCAGGTACATTTGGTAAAAAATGGGAATACTATCAGGATTTAATTTTTTATGAAATTATTCATAACTATAACAGAATGATTTTTTTAAGTAACCCTCCCAACCCTGCACACACACACACACACACACACACACATCAAAACGACTAAGGCCTGAATTTGTTTACTAATGATTAAATTCCCAGAAGTTCAGAGCTTGTAGAACATGACATGACCAATTCACAGAATTTATTAAAAATGTTCAAAATAGACATTTTTTTTTAAATCGCCTCTGTGCTGTTAAATCACATTTAATTACTTCCTTACACAAAGGATTGCATGTATCTCTTTAATTCGGAAAGAAGGAAATTCAGCTTTATCCTCAAAATCATGAACAAGCTGGAATGAGATTCATTAGCAAACTGACGGTGTCAATCATGCCCTAAAACAATGGATAATTACAAAATCAATTTAGCTGAAAAACCTGGACACGAATGGGAAACAAAAGGGAAAAGAGAGAATGTTAAAGATGGAAGCTGAACACAGACGATTGGCTGTTTTTTCTTTCTTTCTGTCTTTGTACAGTCTCACCCAAAAGTACAAGTCTGTGACACTATTCTTAAAAAAATATTAACAATTACTGTCCAAAATTGTCTATAGTAATTTAATATGTATAATACTCATACTAAACCAACAAAAAAATCAGAATGTAATACACAGTCTGTGACAACATGATTAGTTTCAGGTACCTGGGTGGTAAATTTTTATACTTTACTGCATCCCACAATGCAACACAGCTTAAATGGCATTTTAAAAACAAACAAATCAACAATTAAACAAAACAGCAGAAAAGAAGGCAACACTGAAATATGCCGGTGAGTTTTCATATCTACTCGTTTTGTATAATAAAAAAAAAACGTGTGCTATGTTAGCTAAAGTACTGGATTTACTGGATAAATAGCTGGTTAGCTTGCTATTTTTAATCATATTTATTTCTGTTCAAGTTCTTAAGATATTTAAGATATTTTCCTCATATTTCTTCTCAGTTCTTAAATGCTCATGACTCGAAATGATACAGAAGAGAAAATATATACTTTGCTACTTATAAAAGTTATAGGCCATTACTGTACATTTTCAGTAGCTAAAATGTAGCTAATTCTGGATTTCGGTGGGACCCATGTCTTGCAGTGAATTTTATTCACAATTGGGATGTAGTGCTAATTCTCACATATACGTAGGCTTACTGCTATGTTACTATATGTACACTATTCATACTTCTATACTATATGTATACTATAATATTTAGTATACAGTAAATGTAGAATGTTTTTCAGTGTTAGGATTTAGCTATATTACATGCAAACTATTATAATACTATATGTACTACGAGTACTGTATTCATACTTTAACTCTACTCTACTCGTCTACTATTAAATGTACTATTTCCATACTACTATAACTAATACCATAAGTATATTTTATAAAATGCTACATATATAGTAGTATAGAACTATGCATATAGTGTGGATATTATGCATACTATTATGCATAAAATATTATGTAGTATACAGCATAGGCAGTATGTTTTTTTCAGTGTTATGCATACTACCATACATACTATATGCATACTACTATACATCTTATACATACTTTATGCATGCTAATATTACATTTACATTTATTCATTTAGCAGACGCTTTTATCCAAAGCGACTTACAAATGAGAAATACAAGCAAAGTGATATCAAACAGAGAACAATACAAGTAATGCTACTATACAAGATCTATTAATTGAGTACTAGAAGAAGTGCGCAGAGTAGAGGTGCAAGTGCATTTTTTTTTTTTTTTTTTTTTTTGAGTTGGTTAGGTGTTGACGGAAGAGGTGGGTCTTTAGATGTTTCTTGAAGATGGTGAGTGAATCTGCAGTCTGGATTGAGGTTGGAATATACTACTATACACACTATATGCACACTCCTATACTACTATGCACACTATACACATATTACTATGTATTATAGTACTATAATGTAGTACTTTATACTATACTATACTATTATTTATTTTGTGCATACTACTACAATGCTATACACAATATGCAAATTAATATGCTACTATATGTCTAATTAATTTTATTTATATTTGATATATTTATATCCATAATTTTCAGCGTTTGGATTCATTCCTCTCTAGTTTTGTTGCTCATTTTACTCACTGACACACTACTGCACTTCATATGTACACATGCCACCACCCATGTACACACACACACACACACACACACACACACAAACACACACGGAGGTGTGTGGACATGGACAGTGTGTATTCCTTGTGAATGTTTAAACTGCGTCTGATACAGATACAGCACAGCAGTGACCTACGTGATATGATAAATACAGGGACGAATTGAACATTTACTCAAAAAACTGAAATAAAGAAAGTTATTCAGAATAGGATTATGAAATAAACAACTCGCCCTTGAAACTTGTAGTAACTCGTAATGATCTCAGTAACATGAAAAGCTGCATTTTATTTTCTTTTTGTCTTCTTTTTGTCTTATAAACTTAACTTAGCTGCTATAATGAATAACAAATTAAATTTTAAAAAATCTGATCGTTGGAAAATTATTGTGGTATAAGAGGAATATAACAGGATTAACAGGCTCCAAACAAGACCAAATGGTTCACAAAATAGCTTAGTTTTAAATGCTGAACACACACACACACACACACACACACACACACACACACACACACACACACACACACGTACAGTGGTGGAAGATTTACTGTGTTTGTGTTATTCAGTAACCAGGTATTAAACTGATTTATATCACAAATTGTGGCTATAAAACTTATTTATGGATCTTATAAAGATAAGAACTCTGCACCTTTTATTTACTATCAAAAAGATTTGTGCAGATATTATGCATGAAATGAATGTCATTAAATGAACATAATACTGTGTAACAGAGTTTCCAGGGCTACGTTTTCTTGAATGAAATATTTGTCTAATTTTGGGAATTGCTTAATTTTGCTTAATCATTTTCACATTGTGTATCTATGATGTACTGAATCAGTTCATATATATATATATATATATATATATATATATATATATATATATATATATACA
>JAFFST010045075.1:54699-87859 GCA_022414735.1 Noturus placidus | reverse complement strand
GAACTGAAAACTGCTGTTCACAAACGCTCTTCATCCAACCTCACTGAGCTCGAGCTGTTTTGCAAGGAGGAATGGGCAGCTGTTAATATTTATTATGATTACAATTGTTATTACTAATGTCAGTACTGTCTTCACCGATATTGTTGTCAATATTATTTCTTTCTATTACTTTTGTCATTATTAATATTGTTATTAATATTTCTGCTGTTAGATAGATAGATAGATAGATAGATAGCTAGGTGGAGAGAGAGAGAGAGAGAGAGAGAGAGAGAGAGAGAGAGAATGTAATCTAATCTGGATGAAGGGAAACCTTACAGTTCCATGCTTCAAACAGACATCTAATTGGCTGTTTTACTCTGACTGCCATCTACATGAATATACAGTATATGCAAAATAATGCCATACCACGCATTCACTTCAAAAACTTGTCACAGGTAATTATTAAAGAATGCCACATCATACTTTTTATCCATTTATAGTTCTCACTTATGTTAAAGCAGCTATAAACAGTTAAAGCAGCTTTTTTCTCTCTATTTGAAGTAAAGAAGGCAAAAGGCAAAAAAGCAGCTTATGTTACAGAGATACAACAAAGTGTAAACTCCTCTTTCCTGAAGATGCTGGAAGAAGTTACAGCATTACCTACAAAGCACTAACACTTGGGACTTTTTAATAATATCTCCTTACAGAAACTTCACCATTTCAATGAGTACACATCTTTGAATCTGTTTATTATTAGTGGAAAAACTGCTGTACAAGTCTCTGTGAACGAGCTGTTATTATAAAAATGATAATGTCTTACAACAAGCACATTAATGTAAACCATTTTTGTTTGTGTGTTTTTCAGCTGCACTACTGTCTGTTACAAAAAAAAATCTATCAACACGTTCTGTTCAATCAAAATCCAGAAATCAACAGTACTGTGTTGAATCGTGTTTTGTGTTCGGTGTTTGTGTTGTGTGAGAAGCCATTTCTACTAAAACCTGTGTGCTTCCGCAATGCCTCGTTTTGTTGATACTCGTCTGGATTCACACACACACACACACACACACACACACACACACACACACACACACACACACACACACACACAGACACACCATGTCTTGAGACAACCTGAGATGTCATAGTAGTTTATGTCTGCCAAGAGCCATATTGTTTTTAAAAGCCTTAAAAATTATAATCAGGACATTTACAATTAATCTTTACTTTGATCTATTTTTGCTGATCGGCTTACAGAGGAAATAAAGATCCCTATGTTTTTATGGGGATTTATTTATAATGAATACATTATTAGGAGCTAGTGAAAGAAAGGCAGACAGAAAGAAAAACAAACTAACTAACTAATAAATAAGTGACTAAATAAATAGAAATGAGAAAGAAAAAAAGAAAGAACAAAAGAAAGACACAAGGACGAAAGATAAAATGATATAAATAAAAATGAGAAAGAAAGAAATACATAGAAATTAAGCATTCGATGCTTACCTCCCCACCACCACCTCCTTATACAGGGGATGATAGAGAACGTCCTGGCCAGCTCTCTAACTGTGTGTTATGGGAACTGCACAGTCTCCAACCATAAAACTCTTCAGCGAATTGTGAGAACAGCTGGAAACATCTCTCTACCCAAAATCTACACCGTATACGTCAACTGCTGCATCTGCAAAACCACCAGTATTGCAGATGACCCCTCTCAACCCTCTCATGGACTCTCCAAGCCCTCTGGCAGAAGGTACAGGAGCATCCATGACACAACCAGCAGACTCCACAAAAGTTTCTTCCCTAACGTGGTCAGATTACTCAACACCCTGCTGCCTCCAAATGCTAACCTGGGCTAGAAAAACACCTAACCTAGTAAGACCCAGTAACACTGTACATTGGACTAACCCAGTAAGACTCAGTACCACTGCACACCGCACTAACCCAGTAAGACTCAGTACCACTGCACACAGCACTAATCCAGTAAGACTCAGTACCACTGCACACCACACTAAGCCAGTAAGACTCATTACCACTTCACACCACACTTACCCGGGTAAGACAGAGTACCACTGCACACCACACTAACCCAGTAAGTCTCAGTACCACTGCACACAGCACTAACCAGTAAGACTCAATACCACTGCACACCACATTAACCCACTAAGACAGTACCACTGCACACCACACTAACCCAGTAAGACTCAGTACCACTGCACACCACACTAACCCAGTAAGACTCAGTACCACTGCACAACACACTAACCCAGGTAAGACACAGTACCACTGCACACCACACTAACCCAGTAAGACTCAGTACCACTGCACACCACACTAACCCAGTAAGACTCAGTACCACTGCACACCACACTAACCCAGGTAAGACACAGTACCACTGCACACTACACTAACCCAGTAAGACTCAGTACCACTGCACACCACACTTACCCAGTAAGACTCAGTACCACTGCACACCACACTATCCCAGTAAGACACAGTACCACTGCACACCACACTAACCCAGTAAGACACAGTACCACTGCACACCACACTAACCCAGGTAAGACACAGTACCACTGCACACTACACTAACCCAGTAAGACTCAGTACCACTGCACATCAGACTTTATAATGCTGCATCAGACAATTTGTGGAACACTAAACATATTGCTGCAACCCTATAATTTACAGCTTACAGCCCATGTTCTGTGTATTTATTGTCCTGTAAATTAATTCTTCAGTTTTGTGCATTTATTGTCTTGCACTCGTCTCACACAGTTGTGTATTGCACTTCATGTAGTCTTGCGTACTGTTATGTGTAGCACCATGGTCTTAGAAATTAAATTTAGTTCCAATTTATACAAGCTCTATATAGATAATGATAATAAAAAAACAACTAGATTTGACTTGACTTGAAAACTGTTGTTGAGCAAGGGGTCTCACAAATCTGAATCTCATCTGAAATAAAGAAAATATTTGTTTGAAACATTCTCTAACATCACTATAACCTAACAAATTACATAAATACAACATCCACCAACAAATCAGCAGCAGAAAAACAAATCACACCACGTGTTTCAGGCCGGAGTTTTATTTGAAAGGATGAAACACACACTATAATTACATCTGTAAGAGGACACATTTACAAAATTTAAGTCACTCACATGCAGAACACTGAAGTCAGCGTGATCATAAACATGCTAACATAGCTTCATTCCTTTACATGTCCATTATGAAGAAGAGCGCATTATCAGGATGATTATATCTATCACTCCACTTTCTCCACTCCAACACAAAGGACAGGAATGTTTCGCACAAATACAGTTCACACTGTTTGCATATGATGAGCTCCTTATTTTTAGCTCTAATTATATGCCTGGGTTAGCAGTAAAGCTCCAGTCTGAGTTACAGAGCGACAGAATCAGGCTTAACATGCCGAGTGACGATGTTAATGACAGACAAATGATGAGTTTCACACCATCAACATCAACAACACACTCAGACCTTCACATGCTCCTTTTATTATCACACACGATTGCAATTGTTATCTCATTTCTTGTTTAAAGTGAACACATTTGAACAGAAATTGTTTAGAATAAAACAGCTCTGAACACAAGATGAATCTTCCGACACTCAGATCAGTTCTGCTAAAGAACATGAAGTGTAAACATAAATTATATTTCCACATGCACAAAATGTGTTAAATGTGTGAAACCCAACATACAAAGTGTCTAAAAACATGTGTTAAGCATGTTACTACTAACATGTGAAGATCTGGTATATTGATTTACAGAGTAGCCAGCCAGTCTGGGAGAACAGGAAATGTCTCACTAGTGCACACTTCGTGGAAGTGTAGAGTGCTCTCAGGATAAATGTAATTCTGCATATTTTTGAGGTAAAAGATGGATAACACATTGAGTGTCTGACTTCATAAACCTCCCATCGAGCGTGTGAAATCTGCAGCCTTGGCGTCTTGCGTCTGATTCGTCACTGGATCTGCACAAATGTCCTGTAGTAACATTCTTCAATTATTTTTCCACTCTTTAAAGTGCTGAGAGTAAATCGATATTTAGTCAACTGGTGTAATTGCTCTTCGTGGAATACACACGTGGTGTTATGGAGAAAAAAATCAAAGGGGAGATGAATCGACCTCAGGCCGGATAGTTGGTTGGTTGGTTTGAGATTTGCATATTTTCCTGTTCTCTTAAGGCTACATCTATGATTTGACACAACACATCCGATCCTTGAATCTGAGCTTTAGTGCTTTGCTTGCAAAAATAGAAGATGGAGATTGTTTGAGTGAAAATTCTAATGCTTTAGAGTGGTGTTTGAAAACAAATTGCTGACATTTCTTCAAAGCTCTTTTTGGTAGAAAGGTAAATGGGGGCGAGTTTCCCTGTTTATGCCACCACTGTAGTGAATAGTGAATCACTGGAGGTTAAAAATAGCAGCTTGTTGATGGAGTTGAGGCTAAATCGAGCCTGTGAGAGGATTTGAATATAAGGATTAAAGGCATTGTGAACAAATTGCCTCAGTGTATTCATGAGACGGTCAACAGCTGCCTACACACACACACACACACACACACACACACACACACACACACACACACACACACACACACACATTCAAGCTCCTGTTTTCAGCCATTAAGTACACAGTGTTTTAAATTAGTTAATGTATTACACTTCCATAACAACTGAGATAAGTAAGCCAGACTTTTAGGCACACCTGTAATAACCAACAATAGCTAATAAACTACAATAAATAATCAACTCCACCAACTGAAAACTACACTATCTAAAAACCAACACTAATTAATAATCTACACTAACTGATTGACTGCATTATCAGATAAACTGCACTTACTAATAAATTGAACTGATCTGATAAATTACACCAACTGGTAAACTGCAATAAATGATACATTACATTTATTCATTTAGCAGACGCTTTTATCCAAAGCGACTTACAAGTGCACACTCACACACCAATGGTAGCAGAGCTTCCATGCAAGGTGCTAGCTTGCCATCGGGGGCAACTTAGGGTTCAGTGTCTTGCCCAAGGACACTTCGGCATGGGATCACCCGGGCCGGGATTCGAACCCCCAACCCTACGATTAGTGGATTAGTGGACAACCCGCTCTACCGACTGAGCCACAGCCGCCCACTACACCACTACACCAACTGATATACTACAACAGATAAACTACACTCGTAAACTACATTATTACATAAACTACACTATCTGATAAACTACACTAACTAAAGACCAACACTAACTAATGAACTACACTAACTGATAAACTGCACTAACTAATAAACAGCACTAACTAATCTACTTAAACAATCTCACACAAGCAAGTGTGCTCTTATAATGAATACTGTGATTTGTCCATACTCACAAGGCCGTAGGCCAGCAGGTTCAGCAGTCTGTGGGTCAGTAGAGCAGAGGGGTTAAAGACGGAGGTGCCGTGGGCAGGTCAGTAGTGGGAGGGTCAGTAAACTAGAGGGGCTAATGATCAAGGTGCAGGGGTAGGTAAGTAGTGGATGAGCCAGTAGAACAGAGGGGCTAAAGATGGGGGTGCAGTGGGCAAGTCAGTAGTGGGCGAGTCAGTAGAACAGAGGGGCTAAAGATGGAGGTGCAGTGGGCAGGTCAGTATTGGGCGAGTCAGTATTACAGAAGGGCTAAAAATGGAGGTGCAGCTGGCAGGTAAGTAGTGGGTGAGTCAGTAGAACAGAGGGGCTAAAGATGGAGGTGCAGTGGGCAGGTAAGTTATGGGTGAGTCAGTAGAGCAGAGGGGATAAAGATGGAGGTGCAGTGGGCAGGTAAGTATTGGGCGAGTCAGTAGAAGAGAGGGGCTAAAGATGGAGGTGCAGTGGGCAGGTCAGTATTGGGTGAGTCAGTAGAGCAGAGGGGCTAAAGATGGAGGTGCAGTGGGCATGTCAGTAGTAGGTGAGTCAGTAGAACAGAGGGGCTAAAGATGGAGGTGCAGTGGGCAGGTCAGTATTGGGCGAGTCAGTAGAACAGAGGGGCTAAAGATGGAGGTGCAGTGGGCAGGTCAGTATTGGGCGAGTCAGTAGAACAGAGGGGCTAAAGATGGACACAGTACCACTGCACACAGTACTAACCGAGTAAGACTAGGTACGACTGCATACAGCACTAACCCATTAAAACTCAGTACCACTGCACACAGCACTAACCCAGTAAGACTCAGTACCACTGCACACAGACTAACCCAGTAAGAGTCAGTACCACTGCACACAGCACTAACCCAGTAAGACTTAGTAGCACGGCACACAGCACTAACCTAGTAAGACTCAGTACCACTGCACACAGCACTAACCCAGTAAGACTCAGTACCACTGCACACCGCACTAACCCAGTAAGACTCAGTACCACTGCACACCACACTAACCCAGTAAGACTCAGTACCACTGCACACAGCACTAACCAGTAAGACACAGTACCACTGCACACCACACTAACCCAGTAAGACTCAGTACCACTGCACACAGCACTAACCAGTAAGACTCAGTATGACTCCTATGGAGGTGCAGTGGGCAGGTCAGTATTGGGCGAGTCAGTAGAACAGAGGGGCTAAAGATGGAGGTGCAGTGGGCAGGTCAGTATTGGGTGAGTCGGTAGAACAGAGGGGCTAAAGATGGAGGTGCAGTCGGAAGGTCAGTATTGGGTGAGTCGGTAGAACAGAGGGGCTAAATATGGAGGTGCAGTGGGCAGGTCAGTATTGGGCGAGTCAGTAGAACAGAGGGGCTAAAGATGGAGGTGCAGTGGGCAGGTCAGTATTGGGCAAGTCAGTAGAACAGAGGGGCTAAAGATGGAGGTGCAGTGGGCAGGTCAGTATTGGGCGAGTCGGTAGAACAGAGAGGCTAAAGATGGAGGTGCAGTGTGCATGTAAGTATTGAGCGAGTCAGTAGAGCAGAAAGGCTAAAGATGGAGGTGCAGTGGGCAGGTAAGTAGTGGGCGAGTCAGTAGAGCAGAGGGGCTAAAGATGGAGGTGCAGTGGGCAGGTAAGTAGTGGTTGGGGCACTATAGCAGATCTGGAGTTAATAGCAGTGTGTTGACAGATTCTCTACACTCTATTACACAAGTATTCGTCATTTAAGTACGATCATCATCGTCATAATCTTCACTGTCATTATCACAGCTGATTATGCTCAAGAGATTAATGAAGCGTGTTGGCGTGAGACCGTGAGACTGGCGTGGTGAATGGCCAAGTTGTTCTCTCTCTCTCTCTCTCTCTCTCTCTCTGTCTCACTCACGCACACACACATACACACACACACACACACACACACACACACACACACAATCTTTTGAAGGAAAGTCTTTTCCCTGAATTAAGGTTATGGGACCTATTTATTGATGAACTAGATCTCTTACTATATCTACAGTATATTTCATTTTAGATCTTTATCTTTATACCGCTGCTCTGTTGAATTCTGCATTTTGACTGGTCAGAAGGACTTGGTTTATTTTCCATAACAGCAGCCCTGACAGTAGTACAGCTGAATGTTTTTTTTTTTTAATATAGTGAATCTTTTTTTTTTGCTTAACATTTGATCTTAAGTGTACTCAGAATGTAATTTTAGTCGTACAGAGCCTTTATTATTATTATTTAATAACATCTGAGTAAAAGTGTTTAGTCCATATGTTTATGGGCTATTTAGTTGTGTTGTGGGACTCATAAGAAAGAAAGAATGACTGAATGAATTGAAGGAGAAATAATTGAATGTGTAGATGTTAGTATTTGCTCATGACCCTCTGCTCTGATGCACTTAGGTGTGGATAAACCTTGAGCTGTATTTGAACTGTATTAATATTAATATTCAAATCAAATTTTATTTGTCACATACTTAACCATATATAGTATGACACCCAGTGAAATGCTTTTTATGACCACCCGATAAGAGAATAAAAAATAAAACTAAATATAATAAAGCTACAAATATAATAAGAAAAGAAGAAAGAATATAATATAATAGAGAATAAAACTAGAATATATGAATAGAAAAATTTTACAGTTTAAAATATAATACAAAAATTCTATAAACTATATAAACAATTATATAAAGTAAAATAGTAAAATTACAAAAAAATTGCAATTATAATATTCTAAATGGAGTAGAAAAACGGTGCGAATGATGTGTGCAAATTGTAGGGCATGCAAAATGTGATGTGAGTGAATGTAAACATGTAAAAATGTAATAACAGACAGGATGAGGTACAGGATGTTGTATGTGTGAGTCCAGTTCTAGTCCTTGGTGTTCCCCTGATTGAGAGCCCAAATGGCCCACCCTCCTCTCTGTGTTGGCCTTCAGGGAACGGAAACGTTTCCCTGACCGTAACAGAGAGATCAGTCCATTGTTGGGATGCTTGAGGTCTTTCATTATCTTCCTGGCCTTGGTCCAACACCACTTGTTGTAGATGGAATGCAGGACAGGGAGCTCAGCATGTATGATATGCTCAGGTGTTTGCACCACCCTCTGAAGAGCTCATCTGTCCTGCATGGTTCTGCTCCCAAACAAGGCTTTAATGTTTCCCATCAGGATGCTCTCAATGGTGCAGGTGTAAAAGCTCCTGAGCACCTCAGTGGGCAGTTTAAAATCTTTCAAGCGCCTGAGGTGGAATAGATGCTGACAGGCCTTCTTCACCAAGGTGTTGATGTGACAGGACCATGTCAGGTCCTGTGTGATGTTGACACCAATATAACGGAAATTGTTCAGATGGTCCACTGGGGTCCCATTGATCTCAAGAGTATGGTCGCTCCTCTCCTGCTTTTTGCTGAAGTGCACAACCAGTTCCTTTGTCTTGCTGACATTCAGGAGGAGATTGTTCTCCTGGCATCACTTCTCCAGGCTCTTAATCTCCTCTAAATTGGCCTTCTCATTGTTATTGGAGATCAGGTCCAACACAATGTCACAGTGTCATCTTAATAATGAACTTAATAATAGTGGAAGAGTTGGAAGTGGCCACATAGTCATAGGTGTACAGGGAGTACAGAAAGGGACTCAATACACATCCCTGGAGGGCTCCAGTGCTGAGGGTGATGGAGGGTGAGACATGTTTGCCCACTCTACCTGTTTGTGGTCTGTTTGTCAGGAAGTTGCAGATCCGCTGGCACAGCAATGGTTTCAAACCAAGGTCCTCCAGCTTACTAGTGAGTTTGGAGGGAATGCTATGGTTGTTTGGTGTTAAAAACATCATGTTCAGAAATGATGCAAGTATTTTCCACTATCGCATTTTTCGTCTGCATGCAGTCATTCATGTTGATTGCATCATTAGCACTGTTTGGTGCAGTCTTGAAGCGAGCGTAGAAAGTGTTTAACTTGTCAACTGTAGAAGCGTTTACATTCATCATTCTAGAGGGTGATATTTTTTAGTTCGTTATTATTGGGCGGCTGTGGCTCAGTCGGTAGAGTGGGTTATCCACTAATCCACTAATCGTGGGGTTGGTGGTTCGAATCCCGGGCCGGGTGATCCCATGCCGAAGTGTCCTTGGGCAAGACACTGAACCCTAAGTTGCCCCCGATGGCAAGCTAGCACCTTGCATGGAAGCTCTGCTACCATTGGTGTGTGAGTGTGCACTTGTAAGTCGCTTTGGATAAAAGCGTCTGCTAAATGAATAAATGTAAATGTAATGTAAATGTATTATTCCCTGCCACAGGTTTCTAGGGCCACCTTGTTGGAAGAGTGTCTCTAGTTTCCATGCTAGCACCACTTTGCCTCCTTCACCACCCTGCAAAGTGGTAGACTGCAGCCTTATATTCATTTATGCTCCCGGCAGCGAGCCTTGTGATATAGACTACGGTGCGACATCTCAGATGTTTTTATCCACCCACAGCTTCTGGTTGGGAAATGTTCTGACTGCTTTTTTCTGGACTGTATCATCCATCAGTTTCCAGATAAATCCCACAACCACTTCCATAAACAAATTGATGTCATCAGAGCTACGCCAGAACATGTCCCAGTCTCCATCATCTAGCGCATCCTGCAGAGAGGCCAGCTATTGGTCCATCCGAAGGACCGAAGCTTCCTGTTTATGCTTTTGTTTGTATTTAGGTATGAGGAAGATGGCGGCATGGTCAGATATTCCAAATGGTGGATGAGCCTGTGCCTTGTAACTGTCCTTAAATGGGGTGTAGCAATGATCCAGTGTTCTCTCACCCCTGATGGGGCAGGTGATGTGCTGGTGGAGGTTTGACACTGTGCATTTGAGGTTGGCTCTGTTAAAGACCCTCGCTCTAATGAGTGCAGAGTCCTGGTGATTTTTGTGGTGAATAGTGAGAGCATCATGAAGATCACATAAAGCAGTGTCCATGTCCGCCTGAGGTGGGATATAAACGGCGTTGATTATGACTGAGGTAAATTTCCATGGAAGGTAGAAAGAGTGGCATTTGATGTCGTGTTAGAGGAGCAATGCTTGCACTCTCGTACCAGCTGCTGTTCACCATCAGCCACTCTCCACCTCCCCTTGACATCCCCGACTCTGTTGTTCTGTCCATGCAGTGACTCGAGAAGAACTTGACCAGCTGAATGGCATGGTCCGGAACCGGTCAGTTCAACCATGTCTTGGTGAAGCAGAGGAGGTTGCAGTCTCGACTGTCCCCCTGGAACTTGATCCTAGCCTTAAGGTCATTCATCTTGTTCTCCAGAGACTGGCGTTGGCTAGCAGGATACTTGGCATGGTGTGCGTGAGCCCTCATCCTGTTCTTGACTCCAACTCGTTTCCCATGGGGCTGCTGGTACGGGTCGTGTCCTTTGTTTCTTCTCAGGATCTCACTTGGCCAGGATGGATCCGATACTAAAAGCAATGACTGGTGAGTGTGTTCTACACTAATTGAAAAAAGAGTACTTCTGTCGTAGTTAATAGTAGCCATGGTGAAAAGAAAAAGTGGTAGAAAGTAAGAAAGGTGTGGAAATTAAACAAAAGTATACCAAAAAGTGACGGAGCAGTCATGACGGCAGCCGACCCCACTGGCTTCATCTTATATTATTATTATTATTATTATTATTATTATTATTATTATTATTATTAATATTATTATTATGACCTTTGCATTTTTACTTTTCCACTCACATCACTAGCAGTGACAATTCAATTCAATGACAGTAAAATGAATTTTGAATTCTTGTTTTCTCATTACTTAACTTCAGCCCCCAAATACACGCTCCTCACTCCTGTTTCTTGGGACAACAACACATTTACTCAACGGGAGGCTTTTATCTGTTTTTTTTCCCTCCACTCTTTTCGCTCTGTATTCCATCACAGCACTTCCATTTATTTCCAATGGCGAGACCTCCAGCTGAGACAGACACATGGCTGGCATGGCCTCCAGACTCTGGGGGGAGAATTAATAAACATATCTGGCAACCGAGGCAACAGATATTACAAATGCTGTGTGTTTGTGTGTGTGTGTGTGTGTGTGTGTGTGTGTTTGTGTACATCTCCTGAGGAGGCAGAATTATTTAATGATACAATTAGCGCAGCATGGAGTGAACAGCGAGTCCTGATGGAGTGATAATTGATAAACATTTTAATCCAGAGCTGAAACGACGCCAGCTAGCTGCAGTGATCTGCTTCACACCCCAACACAGCTCACACAGCAACATCAGGTGCTCTGTGTGTGTGTGTGTGTGTGTGTGCGCGTGTATGCGTGTGTGCTTGTGTGTTATGTATAGGTTTTTTTGTTGCTGTTTTACGTTCATGTCATTAATGATCTATATAAACAAATCTGATGAAAATTGGGTTTTATTTCCTTATTTTAATTAGTTAAAAAAAGAATTATGCTAGTTTTGCTTTATATTTTGCAATGTTGTCTTTTTGCAGGATATGCTCACATATTTTTTAATTTTTGAAAATAATCTGTACATTCAACTTTTTCACTGGGGATTTACATTTAAAAGTATATATATAAGAGGGGGAAAGTTTATCATATTCAGAATTAGATTGTGTGTGTGTCTCAAACTGCTCCCTAGTTCAGTAGTCAGGGCACTGATAAGGGAGTCAGCCATTTTAAGGGCTGTCTCAATTGCAAAATCCTTCCAGTGCATTGGAACATTCGCTCACTATAAAATCCTACAATGCATCACAAAAACCAGGGAGCTCGGTCCCTTACTGGAAATGGCATCATGTTTTCTGAAGCCTCTCACCTCAAAAAAATGGGAGACGAACTCTCAGCCAGCTTCGGGCTAGCTTGTTATCCTTGTGGTAGCTCTCAAATGATTACTTATGTTAGCAATATATAACTGTATGACATTCTATATGGTTGGTTTGAGTCTAACAGCTTGTAAGTGTTTAATGATATTTTTTGTAATGTAGTAGCTTGCCTATGCCCTTGCTTGACATTTTATGACAGAATTTTTTTTTTTTTATCAATTTGTATAGCGCTTTTTACAATGGTACATTGTCTCAAAGCAGCTTTACAGAAATATCATTTTTACATTTACAAGCGACTTACTAATGAGACCACATTCACACACCAATGGTAGCAGAGCTGCCATGCAAGCTAGCACCAGCTTGCCATCGGGGGCAACTTAGGGTTCAGTGTCTTGCCCAAGGACACTTCGGCATGGGATCACCCGGGCCGGGATTCGAACCGCCAACCCCACGGTTAGTGGATTAGTGGACAACCCGCTCTACCGACTGAGCCACAGCCGCCCCGCCCCGGGTACAGAAATATGTGTGATTAAGCTAACACATTTATATAAATATGATTGTGAGTGTGTATGTGATTGTGCCCTGCGATGGACTGGCAACCTGTCCAGGGTGTACCCGGCCTTGTGCCCGATGCCTCCTGGGATGGGCTCCAGGTTCCCCGTGACCCTGAAAAGGAGTAAGCGGTTGACGATGGATGGATGGATGGATGGATGAATTTTCATATACTAAATATGAATATGAATTTTATAAATATTTTTAAGATGAACATTTTTGGTGATGTTTTACAATGCGAGTAGGTAGTCATGGTGCCAGATATTCAGTTCTCAGTATCCCAAAGTGTAGTGAGCCAAATTGCTGGCAAATTGCTATGGTATAAGAGGATTGAATCTGCTTCATCACACCACTAAATCATTGATAATTATCAATCTAACAGTATGGCTTTCACATTCATCATTCAACAGTGCATGAAATAGCATTTGATCCAGCACAACCTATTATTTTACTATGTATAAATAACTATGTTATTTTACTGTGCCACCCTAGTTTAAATATATATATATATATATACTGTATATACTGTATATATATATACTGTATATACTGTATATATATATATATATATATATATATATATATATATATATATATATATATATATAGTGGGTTGTCAACTAATCGTAGGGTTGGTGGTTCGATTCCCATGTGACTCCACATAGCGAAGTGCCTTGGGCAAGACACTGAACCCTAAGTTGCTCCCGATGGCAAGTTAGTGCCTTGCATGACAGCTCTGCTACATTGGTGTGTGAATGGGTGTGTGAATGGGTGAATGAGACACAGTGTAAAGTGCTATATAAGTGCTGACCATATACATAGCATGCTCTGACAGTTACTTGTGCACATAGCTCAATGAAGCCACAAGATCAGGGGTGTCCAATCTTATCCGGAAAGGGCCAGTGTGGGTGCAGGTTTTCATTACAACCAAGCAGGAGCCACACCTGAATCCACCTGTTCAATCAGTTGATCATGACTTTCAATAGACTCAGGTGTGGCTTCTGCTTGGTTGGAATGAAAACCTGCAACCACACCGGCCCGTTCCTGATAAGATTGGACACCCCTGCACAAGATACTAAATTGAGGTCATGAAATCATGTGTGTGCAGGATGTAGGCAATTCTTTCACGCTGATAAAATTATATTTTGAGTCAATTTTAATAAATAATGGCAATGTTTATTTCATTCAATGCTCTCTCCTGCAAGGAAAACATGGCCACAGTTTGAAGGACAAGCTGACTATGCACTTATTTGTTACACTTACAGGTCACTCATTCATAATTTCAAGTTCATTTATAATTTTACCGATAACAAATTCACTCCTCAAGACGGGCAATATCTCTGATTAAGATGCAGCTCATCCAATATCCTCTGTGTATGGAAAAAAAAAGAAACTGAATCAAGAATTTTAAAGAGATGATATTATACAATAGTGTCATTTTGTTATTCATATATTTAACATTGGACTTTTTTGACAATTCATAGGCCAAAACAATACATTTCAGCTTAACATATTGTGGTTATATCAAACTGTAGCATGGTGGTGTTGGATAAAATACTGGAAAAATGCACTAAAATTCAAGGCCGCATGTAACTAAAACATGTCTTGGTTCTGGACAAACTCCACCCTCACATGTGTAACTCTCACATATCTTCTAAATATCTCAGCTCTCAATATTGATGTGTGCAATTTCAGTATTAAATCATCACTGACTGCTGAACTGTACTCTGAATTCATCCAAAAGCAACCATGGCTGATGTGTCCTACAGTTTAAATGTGTCTTAGGTTTGATTGCTAAAGTGACTGTTGAACATTTCAGCCACGCAGAGCCATCAAAGGTCCTGCAAACAAGTGAAAGATTTTTAAAACAAGTAAAAGTGTTTAACAATGAGTGAACAACCTTTAGAAAGAGGCCCAGCTCTCACTTCTTCTCTGCCATATTAACACAGGGATTAGTGCTGGGCCGCAGTTGACCTTTGGGTCAGGCGTAGAGAAAAACCCAGGCTTTGGGGGGTCGAGGTAATGAGACAGGGGTTTTACAACACAGATACCTATGTTACACAACACACACACACTCTAATCTGGCTCAGCTTCCACTCTTTCCATACAATCCCATACCATACTAACCATATCACAACGCTGTTATCTGGAATATTAGATTCTGATCATCATTCTGAGTAACAACTCATTTGCAGGGACTTGTACAGCAGATGTTTTATTTTGTATTTACTTCAAAAGAGAGAAAATAGAGAGACTCATGAATGGACGACTGTTTATAGCTGTTGTAATGTAAGTGAGAACAAGAACTTACTTGTTGTACCGATGTTTCACATCAGTACTGATAAAAAATATGATGTGTTTTCTGTAATAAAGGAAAAAGATTTATGATTGTTGGCAAATTGCTGTGGTTTAAGAGGTATGACTCTACTTCATCACACCACCCCATCATTGATTATTATACTATAACAGCACAACATTGAGTGTTTTATTCCTTGGGATTTTTTTTCATGGAGTAAACGTAGATCAACTTCAATGTGATGCTTTTGGCTGATATTTAAAATGAAGCCACAAGGAAAAGAGCCCTAAAGTAAGCGGACTTCCTCACAAACATCCATCCATAAAACCTGAAACAAAGCTTTGTCTATATGTCCATTTTCACGCTCCAACATCCAACACGATGGGTGGCTATAGATAAAAAAAGAGCTTTCTGTTAACGCAGGAGCCTTTGAAATCCTTTCGGTCTGTCAGGCCGTGCCCCTCGAGCTGCCCCAACTTAGCCTTTTGATCCGAATTTTGTACTGATATGCCATCCGCTTAATCCTCTCAGCTTGCCAAGTCCCCAGAGTCGAAGGAAAAATACTCTCATACAGGCAAAAAAAAAAAAGAGGTGCCATACGCAATCCCACCTCCTCCGGCCTCTCACCAAAATAGCTAAAGAGGCCTAATGTCGTTTTTTCCCCCTCCATCATAATAACAAGAAGGAGCAGAAAGTAAATGGCGAAATGGGCCGGGGAATACATTATTCAATCGAAAAGCACTCGTGGCTTGACTCAGGCAAATTGCACACCGCTGTTTTTTCTCCTCCTCTCCCTTTTTCCTCTCCTTTTTTTAGTGCAGAGTTGTGACAGCAGGTGGATATGAAAACAAAATTACAGACCGCAAAGGAGAAACAAAAATACCATGGTTTCTCTGGCAGCCATTCAGGAGATGTGTTTCAGCCGGCAAGGAAATGTGTTTTTTATTATTGTTTACTCCTGCAGTGGAACTCCGATCTCATGAAAAAAAAAATGTTCTGGATGAAATCAGACACAGGAGAACATAGGTCACTATAGTGAAGTGTGCAACTGAAGTGTGAAAATATAGACCGATGTATGCATATATGGATGGATGGATGGATAGATCGATAGATAGATAGACAGATAGATAGATAGATAGATAGATAGATAGATAGATAGATAGATAGATAGATAGAATCTGTTATAGGCAGGCAGGCAGACCGACAGACAGACATAGATACAGACAGTATAAAGAAAATCAACCTATTAAAAATATAACAAATTAATGTCAGGCGTATTACATATAATACCAATTTTATATTGAGACTATTTTTCCGTTTAATATGAAGTTAGAAATTCATTATTACTGCCCACTTTTAAAGGAACTTTTGCGGAAAACGAGACTTTACAGACATTTTGGAGTTTTAATCTCTTCCTCTGAGTCTTACTCATAAAGAGCTGGTTTACTAACATCTTAACAAGCTTAGCAAGCTACCATGAACAGTACAAAACTAAAAAAACAAACTTCTGACATCAAACAGCTCACAGCGCTCGCTACATTTGTGAAAACCTTCATGAGCTTTCACGCTGTTTTCAAAGCATGTACATGGTAAATGATGTGCCACTTTATTAACACATCGAGTTTCATAAAAGCTAACTTATGACTTAGTGGATAGAGCCTGATCACTTCATTTCAGCATGTATCTTTAGCTTCACTGCGGATTAACTGTGTTTTAATGAAGGGTTTATGTTTTCACTCGTCTGTTTTCCTGATTTCACTGTTTAGCGTTTAGCGAGCTCCCATCAGCACTAACACGGATGGACAAACAGATCATAGCCGGCTAATTCCCCTTCACTTTAGCACTAATAGGCTAACATCATCGCAAGCCTGTTAAAGGCTGGTAGTGTGAAGCTAGTCACCTAGATGCTGACAGGAGAACGGGATCAGTGTGAGCGTTAGTATGTGTGCTAATCAGGTTAGTGCAGGCTGGAGATATAAATAATCTAATTACACTGCTAAAATCGCCTCTCTGCCAGATTCTCCGTAGAGAATACCGTCATTAGCACATCTTGTTAAATTCGTGTGAATGTTTTCTTCCATAAATGGCTGCTACAGGAACAGGTTTAAGGTTGCTCTCAGTCCCTTGTCAAGTTACATGCTGCATGACTAGCATGTTGCTGTCTTGGCGCATCATTATGGTTTTGATGATGAAAGGGATGGATAAATATTTAGAAATGAAGGCTAATGGTGTAATATAAGCCCTTCTGCTTTTTGGACAGTGAATTTCATACATGAAAGTGATGCTAGTTGGTCGCTTGTTTTCTTTAATGAATGAAAACAAGATTTAGATCAGATGAGAAATGGTAGTAGCTACAGTGTCTTTGTCTTCTATTGCTTATTAGGTAAACACAAAACCACAAATTACATAATTTCCGTATTACAGGCTCAGCTTTGCACAACTATTTAATGTGTATAAACTGATCAGCCATAACATTAAAACCACTTGCCTAATAATGTGTAGTTCCCCCTTGTGCTACCAAAACATGGCCTTCAGCTCGTCTGTATTGTTGGGTCTGGTGTCTCTCATAGCTTCTCTATGGGTTCAGGTCAGGAGGATATGCAGGTGAATGTCAAAAACTGGAGTGGAGGTAAGACTAGCCTACTTCGTGGGTGTGCAAATATCAAAAGTTAATTGATGTTTTTAAGAACAAACCAACCATGGTATGATGCCTTCCATACTAATTTGTCTGCTGTCTCCATTTCTTACAGACTGAGCTGCTAAAATATATCAATGAACTTGTGTTGAGTCTGGGCGAAACCAAGTGTACAACTGGAGGGAGGAACACAGCTATTTTTCTTAACAAACAGAAATATATTAAAAAGGAATAGACATAAATAAATAGAATAGATGAAGAAAAGACAGATCCGTTGGCAGGGTTTATTAAATGTGGACATATAGAAAATATTTTGTACTGTATATTGGGGGGACAGATTGATATTTCCTCAACATTGGGGGGGGACACGACCCCGCCAAAGAATGCATGGTTTCCCCTAGAGGAGATGATATGGCACCCCAAATCACCACTGACTGTGGAAACTTCACATTGGACTTCAATCAACTTGGATTCTGTGCCTTTCCACACTTCCTCCCGACTCTGGGACCTTGATTTCCAAATGATTGTGGTTGTGTATTCTGAAACCAGACTGAGAGATTAAAGTCTGGTTTAATAGGTTTAAATTCTGGTTTAAAGATAAACTCAAGAAAGCTTTGCAAGTGCTTTGAGTTAATTAGCTGATTAGAGCTCTTCTCAGGTCGACATTTCTGTATTATACTTTCTTTATTCTAATATTTTGAGATACTGGATTTTTGATTTCCATGAGCTATAAGCCGTGATCATCAAGATTAAAACAAAATAAAGCCTGAAATATTTCACTTTATGTTTAATGAATATAGAATATATGAAAGAACCACTTTTTGAATTAAATTATGGAAAATGAACACTTGTCTGTTGGACTGTGGAGCACTCAAATTAGCCAGGGTGATATAAATAACAGCCTGGAGCTTTGTTATGACTGAACTGAAGTAATGTAAAATGAAATTGAATAATTCAAAGCTTTAGGATTGAAAAAACACTGCTGCAGTTAAAATTCAAATTCAGTCGAGATTTAGAAATGTCAAAATGTACACACACACACACACACACACACACACACACACTCACAGGCACATCTCTCATGGGTTAAGTGAAAGCAGGGCAGTCAGTCATATCCTGGATAATTACTTGTGCTTAAGGTGGACCACACCTTAGATAAACCTCTAATGCTCCAGTCTGCTGGAAACGTTCTGCCTCCAGCAAGCTGCGACATGTTCCACCCCTTCTGTGTTTGTGTGTGTGTTTTTCCTCTGTGTTTTTTTTCTCCAGCCGTTCTGTGCTTAGTTTCCTCAATCACGACCTGTTGATCATCTCACTATTCACTTTTGTCCTTATGGGAAAAATGACACATTTTACACATGATCATGTGAGCAATATAAATGTGTGTGTGTGTGTGTGTGTGTGTGTGTGTGTGTGTGTGTGTGTGTATATATATATATAAACAGGTGCACTTCACTTTTATGCGCTGACACATAAATACATGACACCATGTGAACAATATACGATCACATGAAAAATTAAATGATCATGTGAAAGATAAAATGGCACCCTACATGTGAAAAAAAAGGTTTTTAAAGGTATCTGATGATATTCAAGGTTTTGGTATCATGCCATCTCTAGTATTCTATATTCCGCATTCACAAAAGAAAATTCATACTAAAGACTAAAAAGATTTTCCCTTAATGGTGCTATTAAAATCATTTCATTCTACATTGATGATTTATACATGTGAAGGAATGCAGAGTTTACAACAGAGATGTGCACATTCCTGTGATATTTTCTAACAAACTTTCTAACAAAATTATATAAATATTCCTTTTCAACTACTACTACTACTACTACTACTACTACTACTACTACTACTACTAAGAAGAAGAAGAAGAAGAAGAAGAAGAAGAAGAAGAAGAAGAAGAAGAAGAAGAAGAAGAAGAAGAAACTATAACTACAAAAACAGCAAGGACTTTCAACTAAATGTTAAATTAATTACAAAAGTCTGTGCCAAGCTTGATTCCTAGGAACTTAAGGACTTCACCTCCCGGCTACACACACCCCTCTACAAACACACACACACACACACACACACACACAAACACACACACACACACACACCACACACAGGTGTGCAGTTATTGCTAGAGGTAAGGGACACCCACAGACACACTTAAGCCTCAGTCGGGTTTGGTGTGTGCGCGTGTGTTGGGTGGGTGCATGTGCGTGTGTGTGTGTTTGTGTGTGTGTCTGTGTGTGTGAGGGCAGTGGAAGCACAGTGGTTGAAACATTGGATCACTGATCAGAAGGTTGTAAGTTCAAATCTCAGCACTGCCGAGCTGTCACTGCTGGACCCTTGAGTGAGGCCCTTAACTCTCAACTGCTCAGTTGTATGAATGAGATTAATGCAAGTCGCTCTGTATAAGGGCATCTGCCAAATGACTTAAACGTGTGCGTGTGTGTGTGTGTGTGTGTGTGTGTGTGTGTGTGTGTGTGTGTGTGTGTGTGTGTGTGTGTGATGAATCCCAGACAGCAGCATCTCAATCCACTGAGAACTTTGACAACCATTTTATACCTTGACAAACATTATAAATAAAATGGGGAGGGGGAAAACAACCCAGTGCTTATTCTTTGTTTTAAATTGGTTCTTCAAGGGTTGTTTAAGGGATTCTTTTGATATTTAAGGGTTTTTCATTTGTATTCTAAGCTATGTTCTACATAAAAATCATACAGGTTTGTACTTAGGGACAACTAGAGAACCTTAAGGGTTCTAGATTTGACTCTTTGTTTTTTTTCCCCAAAAATGTGGGACAGACTCTAAGTTGGCCATGAAAAACATGAGATACGACATGAAGAGAAAAAAAGGTTTATTGTTGATGGTTTTAAAAGAGGTTCTACTAAACCAAAAGTCATTTAATTTGATTTGACCCTTTGTTCTATGAGTGTGCAAGAGGCTCTGACGATGACATGAAACTTTTAAAAGTTGGTTCCTCTAGGGTTCTTCGGATTGTGGAATGTTATACCTTTCTAAAGAGACTCTACCTGAAGAATTGTAGACCTTTTTTTTCTAGGAGCGTAGAATAGTCTCTGATAGTGATCACAGTGAACAATAATATGACACATTAATGGTTAATGGATCCTTAATGGTTATATGGTTTAGTGATGACTGCAGCTTTCCAAAGAGGCTCTACTTGGAACCTTGTATAAGAAACAGTATGGGTTCCAAGAGAAGAAAGTAATTAAACTGAAACCTCTAAGGGTCCTAGATTTTACCTTTTTTTCTAGCAGTGTAGAATAGACTCTGATAGTTAGGCAAGAACATGACACAAAGTGCACAATATATTGCACAATTTTTTATTTATTAATTTATTATTTATCTTTTATTCAGTTGTGCCTCAGTGAGAACGAGGAAAGTAAGAATATAATTGATCAAGGATCTTGGGTGTTTGATAATAAAGATAATAAATGTAATAAAGTATCTTGAACTTTGAAATGAAGGTTAAAGTTAGCATGGTGTGAAAGAATCTTTGCAAAAAAAAAAAAAATCATCATCATTGGAAGTTCTTCAGGAAACAATTTGTGAGAGTGTCAACCTCCTGTTTTTCTGTTTTTGCAAAACGACAAAATATTGACCTTGAACCTGTAAATTTTACATTTCCTCTCTGTACGGGCGTACACTTGTTTTGTCTCTCTCAGGATGTTCAACATCCTCACGGTACTACTTCACCCTTTGTCTCATCTAATCCTCTTTTATAATGCCGCGTTCACCCAGAGTTCAGTAATGAAACCTGACTTGTCCTGGTACGACGGTGAGTCAGCATCCGATGGCACCTTTATGTGCACTACCTGTTTGTTTTTATTGGAGCAGGTTGTGCTTGGGTCCTTCCTGTGCCTGTGGCTCTGACAATTGGCACTCGATTCAGATTTAGTGCCGTTTTGTCTCATTAATCGCTGCCTTTAATCCAAACAGAGGATGGAGTCCAGGCCCACCCAGGTGAGAAAGGGACTGAGCAGCGATGCAGATGTTTGCTCACGGTTCATGACAGAGATAACACAATATGAATGTGTGTGTGTGTGTGTGTGTGTGTGTGTGTGTGTGTGTGTGTGTGTGTATGTGTGTACTATGGGAATCCTTGCCACTCAAAAAACAGAAACCAGAAAGTTCCCTTGGCAAATAGTTTGCTTGTTTGTGATTGCTTTTGAATGTGAGCCAAAAAAAGGAAGAGACACATTATTATCTCTTGTATTTCTATGTAATCACTCACTTCCTTTAGCTTTCTGACCTCTCCTGTGCCCCGTAACTTCAAATAAATCTGTTTGTTCTTCATAAACACATGTACAAATGAGGCCAGAGGCAGCGGGAGTGTGTGGTTTAGTTCGGAAGTGTGATAATAACATGTCAAATGTCTCAGCTTTGAAGTTTCAGAATGATTTTCAGGTCATATACAAGTTCGACGCACTTACATGGTGCAGATAATGTTATATTATTATGAGTAAATATGTTAAACAGTTGACATTTTTGGAAAATTACAGGGAGGCAGAAATATGTAGTGGATATGAAGCAAAGCTTCCTGCTGCTGCACAGTGAGTAAAAGTGGTGAAAAATCTCCATCTTGACCTTTTCCCATGATCCTTTGTTGACACACCACATGGCAGAATGTAATGCTTTCTCATTAAAGAGCAAGTAAGCACAGAAGAGATTTAGTGGCAGAGCTGTTACAGTCACTATCGTACAATGCAATATCACACTAATACATCAGTACTGACTAGCTTCACCTTACTCAAGTTATTAGCTAGATCTGTTTCTATGCTAATGTTACATCTGTCAAGGCTAAAACTGACTAGTGCAAATAGTCTTCTTTATAATCCACAGTGAAGCTGAAATAAAGCCACTATACACTATTGAACATTAATTAAATATGTATATAGTTTGAAAATACACAATATGGCCAAACGTATGTGGACACCTGAACATGTCACCTATATACAATATCTCACAAAAGTAAGTACACCCCTCACATTTTTGTAAATATTTGATGATATCTTTTCATGTGACAACACTGAAGAAATGACACTTTGCTACAATGTAAAGTAGTGAGAGTACAGCTTGTGTAACAGTGTAAAATTGCTGTCCCCTCAAAATAAGTCAACATACAGCCATTAATATCTAAACCACTGCCAATAAAAGTTAGTACACCCCTAAGTGAAAATATCCAAATTGGGCCCAATTAGCCATTTTTTCTCCCCAGTGTCATGTGACTTCATAGTGTTACAAGGTCTCAGGTGTGAATGGGGAGCAGGTGTGTTAAATTTGGTGTCATAGTTCTCACACTCCCTCATACCGGTCACTGGAAGTTCAACATGGCACCTCATAGTGAAGAACTCTCTGAGGATCTGAAAAAAATAATTGTTTCTCTACATAACGACGGCCTAGGCTATAAAAAGATTGCCAAGACCCTGACACTGAACTGCAGCATGATGGTGAAGACCATACAGCAGTTTAACAGGACAGGTTCCTCTCAGAACAGGCCTCGCCATGGTCCACCAAAGAAGTTGAGTTCATGTGCTCAGGTTCATATCCAGAGGTTGTCTTTGGTAAATAGATGTATAAGTGCTGCCAGCATTGCTGCAGAGGTTGAAGGGGTGGGGGGTCAGCCTGTCAGTGCTCAGACTATACGCCGCACACTGCATCAAATTGGTCTGCATGGCTGTTGTCCCAGAAGGAAGCCTCTTCTAAAGATGATGCACAAGAAAGCCTGCAAACAGTTTGCTGAAGACAAGTAGACTAAGAACATGGATTACTGGTAACATGTCCTGTGGTCTAATGAAACCAAGAAAAACTTATTTGGTTCAGATGTTGTCAAGCGTGTGTGGCGGCAACCAGGTGAGGAGTACAAAAACAAGTGTGCATTGCCTACAGTCAATCATGTTGGTGGGAGTGTCATGGTCTGGGGCTGCATGAGTGCTGCCGGCACTGGGGAGCTACAGTTCATTGAGGGAATCATAAATGCCAACATGTACTGTGACATACTGAAGCAGAGCATGATCCCCTCCCATTGGAGACTGGGCAGCAGGGCAGTATTCCACAATGATAACGACCCAAAACACACCTCCAAGACAACCACTGCCTTGCTAAAGAAGCCGAGGGTGATGGTGATTTACTAAACCCTATTGAGCATTTGTAGGGCATCCTCAAATGGAAGGTGGAGGAGCAGAAGGTCTCTAACATCCACCAGTTCCATGATGTCATCATGGAGGAGTGAAAGAGGACTCCAGTGGCAACCTGTGAAGCTCTGGTGAACTTTATGACCAAGAGGGTTAAGGCAGTGCTGGAAAATAATGGTGGCCACACAAAATATTGACACTTTGGGCCTTTGGACCACTTTGGAAAATGGCTAATTGGGCCCAATTTGGATATTTTCACTTAGGCGTGTACTCACTTTTGTTGCCAGCGGTTTAGACATTAATGGCTGTGTGTTGAGTTATTTTGAGGAAACAGTAAATTTACACTGTTACACAAACTGTACACTCACTACTTTACATTGTAGCAAAGTGTCATTTCTTCAGTGTTGTCACATGAAAAGATATAAATAAATATTTACAAAAATGTGAGGGGTGTACTCACTTTTGAGAGATTCTGTATGTGTGTTGAGCAATAGTGAAGTCAAGCACTGATGAAAGGCAAGAAGGCATTAATTATCTATAAATTTATAATTGTGTGCAACTTTAGTTGTACAATGGTTAGAGCTTAGGTTAAAAAAATCACATCAATCACAGTGAGTTAGTACATCATGTAACACACACACACACACACACACACACACACACACACACACACACACACACAACAGCGTGGAGAAATTCAGCTGTAAATCAGAAACCAGGTAAATTACGGAACACTCCAAACTTCATCATGACTGCCTTTGAGTGACTGCAGCCTTGATTACAACATGATTTGAGAACCAGTCTTCATATATGTGTGTGTGTGTGTGTGTGTGTGTGTGTGTGTGTGTGTGTGTGTGTGTGTGTGTGTGAGAAAGAGCTGTTGATAAGCATCTGCTCTTGTGATGGCTCAGTAGCACTCAGTTTGCTGAGTGAGTGTACTGTGGGGTGGAGGGATGGAGGGATGGAAGGATGATGTTTGTTTGGAGCAAGGATACGGTCAGGCCACCATGGCTGAGATGCAGAGATGGACAGATGAAAGCAAGCGGCGCTGAAAGAGACAAGACCAGCGCAGAGCACCTGAAGAAACAGAAACACAGCAACACGAAGCGATAAAATCACTCGTTCAGAAGAGAAAATGAGGCGTGGGGGGAGTTTAATCGAGAGAGAGCAAGAAAGGGAGAGAAATTTAAAATGAAGAAGAAAGGCATGTAGAGAGGGAGATTGTTTTTAATCTAAATTCATTTAGGAGAGAGAAGTATAAAGAAGAGCAACTGGAAAAGAAAAAGACAAAAAAGAGAAAGAAAGTAAGAGAGAGAGACAGATGACTGAAGGATACAAAAAAGGGGAAAAGGTATTGAGAGAAAGTGAGAGGTGAAGACAGAAGGAAAGAGAAAATAAGTGAAGCAAAGAGGAGAAAAAAGAGAAGCAAGGAAAAAAGAAAATGAGAGAGACAGATGAAGAAGGCAGGCATTGAATAATAGAGAGAGAAAGACATAAAGACAGTTTTAAAAAAAAGTGTGTGTGTGTGTGTGTGTGTGTGTGTGTGTGGTGGGTGTGTGCCAGGGTGCTCTCAGCATTCAACACACTCAGCCATCATTTAATCAGTGTGGGTGTGTGACTAACACACTCTGATGATAGCCTTCAACATGTGTGAGATTCAAACAGAAGTCAGTCATACAGTTAGAACACAAATGTTTTCTTCAGAAAGCAAAAACCCTTTTACTATGTCGCACCAATAACCATTAACAATTGTCTATGGTGGTGGGGGCACTTACTTTTGCACAACTAGAGCTGCAGTGCTACAGAGTGCTCACTTTGTGGTCTATCTAGGACTTTAATATATATATATATATATATATATATATATATATATATATATATATATATATATATATATGGACACACATATGCATGCATGCACATACACATACACAAACACACACACACGCACGTTCGCACTGGCCAGGATATCCACTAATGGAATTAAAGAAATCTCAGAGTTGGCCAATAGGCGTAAAAACTGCTTGCAAATTCCTGGTATTAAATTTAGGAGACTGACATTTTTTGCCGAGATTAATTTCAGGCTGACTCGGCTCGAGGTTGTAGCATCGAGTTCCATGTGATTTGGTTGTAGGATTTAAAAAAACAAAAACAGTCCATAAAGAGCTTGAGGATTTCAAGGTCATGTTCAATTTATTGTTCCTGCTTTCACACCACATCTGTTTCTAAACACTAACCCAATGTAAATCTACATATTTTAGAGCAAATATAACTGTTATTCAATCATCATCTCAGAAGATGGTCAGTATAAAACAAAATGGATGGAACTGAATCTGTAAATGCCAGTGTAGATTAGATTGAGACATCATGGTGAGCTCTCATTTTCTAGTTTCAACAACTCTAGTTGTAGGCCATTTCTTCTAGTCCTATGACCTTCTCCTTCTGTCATTCAGAGGTCTACAACCACCTACTCCTGTTATAATGAGGCCTACATACTCCTCCTTCAACCATCCTGAGTCCTACAAGCTTTTCCTTCTACCTTACTGAGGCAATAAGCTCCTCCTCAGGCAACTCTGAGACAACCAAGCTCCTCCTTAGCTATCCTGGGGCTGCAAGCTCCTACCATCCTGAGGCTTACAAGTTCTGATTCCAGCCACCAAGAGACCTACAAGATCCATGTCCTATCATCCCAAGGTCTACAAGCTCCTTCTACTACCATCCTGAGGCCTACAAGCTCCTACTCCTACCATCCTGAGGCCTACAAGCTCCTACTCCTACCATCCTGAGGCCTACAAGCTCCTACTCCTACCATCCTGAGGCCTACAAGCACCTACTCCTACCATCCTGAGGCCTACAAGCTCCTACTCCTACCATCCTGAGGCCTACAAGCACATATTCCTATCATACTGAGGCCTACAACTTCAAATATCAGTCATCCAGAGACTTAAAAGGATGGAAATCTTAAAACTTCAGCCACCTTGAGTCTTATAAACTCTTACTCCAATCATCCTAAGGCCTGGAAGCTACTACTGCCACAACACTACAAGCGAATTCAGTTGCATCTTATGCTTATTTTCTGTTGTTGTTGTAAAATGTTTTTAATGTCCAACTTTCAGTTACATGTTTATTGATCATTTTGTCCTGAGCAGTAAGTCACCTCCTCTATGCTCTGTTAGCACACACCCATAAGGCTGTTGGAAGTATTTCATTCCTCGTGTGTGTTTTTATCTCGTGTTTAACCTCAGATCAGCTGAGGGATTGGCAGAGGAAGTAAGATTGCAGGCTTGCTGTGTGGTCCTGACTGAGTGGGAGTGCAGATTTTTGCCCTGAGCTGCTCACTTAATGCTCCATTGCCTTCACTGCCCCTGCTGCACTCTTCACCTCTTCACCTGTACCCTTCCTCCCTTACCTGTACCCTCCACCTTCTTACCTCTGGCTCATTTTTAAAAAATATAATACTGATCTCAGAACAGCAGCCCCTTCTGTGGTTTGGCTTGCATTCCGGTCCTATTTTTAACATGCCTTTGTTGATTACAGTGAATTTATCAGCTCAAGAGAAGTTAGATAAGTGTTAGGTGAGGAATTGCATTGACATAACCAGAATTCATTGCAATCATGGAATTTATTTTTCAAATATATAAAAGTGAGTGATTTTTTCCCCAAATGTAGGTAGACACAATCAAATCTGTGTGAATTCTGGCTGTGAAAGGTCACAACTTCAATCTGAGATACATCAGTCGAGTTCATAAGTCACCACAACAAAGGATGAATGAATGCTATAAATAAAGGCATCATGGTGTGCTTCCTGTTCATACCTGTATTTGTATCTATTTAGAAAACAGTTTGTTCCAATTAATATATTTTGAACTGGTTACACCCCTAGATGCAATAACAACCGTATTCAGTCACCTGTCACGAATCCTGAGGACTTTGCATCAATGTGAATTTCAGCTTTTTTCCTGTTTTGTAAGTTGCTTTGGATAAGAACATCTGAGAAATTAGTAAATGTAAATAAATTGTAACTATAAGGAGCCAGGTCAAAACCATAAACAAGCATCCTGTCCTGACTCGTCCTGCATTCTACATGGTATTAAATCAGAACTTCTGTATTTATTACTATACACTTTTAATGAGAGATCATATATGACACAATAAGATGAAACCACAATTATTTCTCTTCTATTTTTGTGTGTCAAAGAGTAAATGGGAATTAATTGCCGTTTGAAACTAAAGTTGTGCGTGGGAAACCAAAGAAACCTCAGACCACACACATCATAGGATTGGTCGAGGAATCATTCAAACCAATCATTTGAATATGTGGCTTTATAGTGTCTAACCTAATTTGCATAATATTGAGTTAATTCAAATGTCGTTTGATGCTGAATTTGAGGCTCTGTGTTGCACATATACTTAGAAAATGAAAGGTGAATGTAAGGGAGTGATCTGATCACATGATGCAAATGATCCAGTTCACACTTGATCCAATCGCCAGAGAAGGATGCTAATACAGAGTGCGAATATAACCATATTTTCACTCATGTAGGCTCTCGTGAGAGAGCAAGAAAGAGAGATGAATTGTGCATCATGGGATTTTTAAGCGCTAAGCAAAATGACTCACTGCTTGTCTCTGAGTTGATCAGCATAATGAGTTTCGAAGTGCAATCCTAAGCTACTCATATAGTAGAACCATTTTAAATGTCTAAACTTGAGGCAACTCGCTGAACTTTAGGCCTCAAACGTTCTCATTTACATACGAGTCCGCGAGAATTTCCTGAGCACAGCAGAACCATTATCTGACCTTTGGATAGGCCAGACAAAATGACATCAGCCCCCACCCCCTCCCCCCATAACACAGGGATTAATCACACATTAAATTACCTGGAGTGTACGAGAGCATTTCGATGTCAGCACGTTGAGCAGTTTTAACATTTTGTAAAAATATTTTTTCTCCACAAAGTTGGGAGCAACTACTTTGTAGGAGAAATAAAATCCTTGTAACCAATTGGTTTTGGGACTGATATAGTGACATTCTGCCTGGTTTACTCTTTTCTTTACAGAAAGGAAAGATTAAGACAATCCGTTACAAGCCACCTCGACTTAAAGCACCAACAGCAAAGAGGATTTCTTGGCTTCTGACGCTTCTGAGGATGCTGAGGAATCTGGCTGCGTTCATTTTCATTTTGCCCACCATAAAGTGAACTTAAGGACCCTGATATAAAAAGACATCGCCCTAATGTCACTCTTCATGTCCACACTTGCACACCTGAGCTTAAAGCTGAGTTTGTCCTGCATCTCATTACACCTACATTTCCCATTGCTGCCATGTCAAAAAGTGTGAAACATGGATCACAGCCTGAAAATCATAGTGATCTATCATTCTTATCAGCTTATGAAGGATGCTGTGCTTCCTGTTTCCTGTTTAATCTTTTTTTCTGCAAAACAAGTCTTCCCGAGTCATGATGTAGCCAGCAGGTAAATGTAGGATTTAGGACTTCCATAGGGTAGGGGTTAAATAATAATCACCATGTCATTAGAAGAAACACCACCACTTCTGTATATGCTGCTCCATAAAAGCAAAAAAGGTGTTAGAACTAATAGAATGAATTCATCTCATATTCATCTTTGTTATCAATAGTGTTGGACTGGTGTTGGAGATCACTGATGTATTTATTTACTCCAAAATCCTAAATTATGAAAGTATGCATTTTTTCATTAAAAAAAATTTAATCAAGAATTGGTCCTTTCAGAATTAATTTTCAGAGGAAAGAATAATGTATAGTTGTGTGGATATGATGGCATGTGGCTACCTTCCGGTAATTGTAAAGTAACCAGAACTATTTTGCTGTCAAATATTTTTTCTCATGTCTGTCTTATCGGGTATGTTTCATTATACATTACAGGCAAGTAATCAACATTCTCACCAGCCTCACTTTTTTCTCTCTCTTGAAGTTAATAAGACAAAAAAAAAAAAAAAAAAAAAAAAAAAAAAAAACACAGCTTGTCATAATACCGAGATACCATATAACATAAACTCTTCTGTCCAGAATTAGAGCTTTACATCTGACTGTTGCAAAGTGTTGACACTGGAGACTCGTTCTATAAATGTTAAAATAAAATTTCTCCACATGACCATGTGGAGTGTCGGCCATGCACGTCCTTGTGAATGAACTATTACTATGAAAACAACAATGTACTTGAACAAGAGCATTAATAAAAAACCTGTGATTTGCAGCTGCACTACTGTCAGAGATGCTGTTAAAGAAAATGCATCTACACTTTACAACCAATCAAAATTAAGAAATAAACAGCATTGTTGTAGAAAGTACAACAGCTGCCCTTAGACTTTTATTATAAGTGAATTTGCAGTAAACATGCTTTCCTAGTTTTGCGTGTCGAGGTGGATATGGCCGTGGTTGTAAAGTGGGATGTGATTGGTCGTCTCAGCTGGGTGACATCAGTAGCCGTTAGTTTTGTTCACTATGAGTGATTTATGATCTGAGGGTTATTACTCAGGAGTTGAGGCCTGCTGTTCTTTTAAACACGGTGACAGCTGGGAGACTCGGCACAGCTTGTACATTCACACACACACACACACACACACACACACACACACACACACACACACACACACACACACTTCATCTATTTAAGGTTTCAAAACACACAACACAACTTTTTAGTAAATAAACAAAATACAAAAATGCATTCACCTCCTTTTACAAATCAGTGTACTTATGCTGCATTTAACAGGAATCAATTTATAGTTCATTGCACAGATGCAAATTTTTCAAATTTTTCAATTTCATCTATCAAGTCTTCATGTTGTTTACGCATCCTTATACCACAGCACTGCTGAATTCTGGATTCTGATTGGTCAGGAAGAATAGTTTTCTATGACAGCAGCTCTGACAGTAGTGCTGTTGCAAATCACAGGTTTATATTAGTCCACTCTTTCTAATACTTTATTGTTTCTAGTAACAGCTCATTCACAGCAACTTGTATGGCTGACAGTCCACATAAATAGATTGATATGGGGAAGTTTTCTGTAAGGAGACTTTATGGAAAGTGTCTCCAGTGTCATCTTGCTGTTGTTGTTGTTGTTGTTGTTGTTGTTGTTGAATTATTAACTTATAGAGAGAATAATAAGAGAGGCTGCTGTGGGTTCAACAACATTGCATGTACCTATAAACATATAAAAAAGTATGATGTTTAGTTCTATAGTAAATGAAAAATGTACAAAATAGTTATGGTATAAGAGTAATAAAACACTGTGCTGTTAAATAATCAACTTCAGTGTGGTAACAGTAACTCTGTTACTCTGATATTCATCTCATGACGTCACTGTTGATTATTTTGCAATAACAGCACTCCTCTGAGTGTCCACATTGCTTTTTACCCTTCAACAATGTTTCGCTACTTGACTGTTTTTTCACAAGATAAATGTAAAACATATTCCATTCATAAAAGTACACATTTTACAAAATTGTGTAATTTGATTGATTACTTCCTCTTTATTATTCACTTGTAATTCTTGTTTGTAAAATTTCAGTGGCCTCCCGCTACTCTCGCACTGTGTTGGGATTATGCCGTGGCGATTGGATGAAAAGATGGGCACAAAGAGATTTACGATTTACGGCACGCACTGATGAGGAATAAGAAGTTTTTTTTTTGTTGTTTTTTTTTTTTTAAAACAGAAAGAGACCCGGTGCCAGTCACCACCCACATCTCGTTTATCATGCTCGTTTACGTAGCAGATGGCAGTGCCAAGCTTGCCAGAAAAGCGTGCCAGGCTCACACCAAAAAGCGTCCGGGCTCCTAAAAGAGTCAGCTGCATGCACATGGCATTAGTGTATAGCTGACCTGTCTGGAAAGTTCCACGCCCGCTGGCGAGGTGTTTGTGTGCCCAGGTGGCCCGTTGAAAATAAATTTTCTTTAGAAGAAGTCAAAGACACTAAAACGGCTTTTGTTTCCAAGACGCCAAGTGTCCAGAAGCCAGAGACTCGCCCCGTACAATTTGTTTTCCCAAAGACGGGATACTGTCGCCCTCTCAAAGGCCAACATATGCCACGCTGGAGCTGTACAGGGCCATAAAATCACATTAACGCAACACCAGCATGAGGAGAATGCTCTGCAAAGGACACAGGAGTCATGAGCCCTGAGTGCATGTTCATAAAGAGCATTCAGTAAACATTTCTGATAGGCAGATGTTAAAATGTTAAAGGGAAGTACACAAATGTTCTTTCTTTTGGGCAGAAGTCAAAGGTATACTCTTAGAATTGTTGGAATTCTTTACCTTTATTTATCTGTTGTTACCCTTAAAGGTTCTATGTACATCCCAAAATTTGTGTTTACCTATCAGAAAAGCAAAATAAGAATCCTTATCTTTTTCAAACCAAACAACCAAACAAACAAACAAACAAACAAACAAAAAAAAAACCCTCTAGGTTTGTAGGAATCTTAACTTCATAAATAGGTTCTTCTTGGAACCCACTTTTGAAAGACAGCTGGTGTACACTTTTAGAATAAACGTTAAATTATGAAGCCTTAAGGGTTTTTCCATTTATCACATTCAGAGTTTTACTTGAAGGTTTGTATCTATAACTCAGTGTTTACCTATGGGAAAAGCTTGTAGGTAGAATTTTTAGCAAATCAAGATCCCTTAACTATACAAAGAATACTGAGTATTGGGTTCTTCCTAAAGTGGTTGAACATGGAAGTGCTTTTTAGATCCTTAGATTGAAGGGAGTTGAATTTCCTGAAGGGGTTCTACTTGGAAACTTTTTTAGTTGAAACCTTGAAACCTTCTTCAGTTATCACTCTAGTGGAACCCTTCCAATGTTCTGTATACCCTATTGAACCATTGGAACCATATCTTGCAAAACCTTTATCATGCAGCCTTAAAAAATGGTTAAATGGTTACAAGGGTTCTTTGGTTGTCACTCTAAGCGAACCCTTAAAGGTTCTGTATATAGACCCCTACAACTAAGAGTTTATCTATCAGAAGTGTTCTAGGTATAACTTTAAATAAGGACCCTTATATCTTAACATTTACATTTACATTTATTCATTTAGCAGACGCTTTTATCCAAAGCGACTTACAAATGAGAAAGATACAAGCAAAGCGATATATCGAGCAGAGAACAATACAAGCAGTGCAACTATACAAGATCCATTAATTGAGTTCTAGAAGAAGCAAAGTGTGCAGAGTAATGGTGTAAGTGCAATTTCTTTTTTTTATGACTAGGTTAGGTGTTCATCGAAGAGGTGGGTTTTTAGCTGTTTTTTGAAGATGGTGAGAGATTCTGCAGTCCGGATTGAGGTTGGAAGTTCATTCCACCACTGAGGAACAGTTAGTGTGAAGGGTCTT
>JAFFST010045074.1:46033-56468 GCA_022414735.1 Noturus placidus | reverse complement strand
ATTATATAAACTTATTTAGTGTGAGTTTTTTTTATATATATATATAAAACTCATACTAAATAAGTTTATATAATATATGTGTGTGTATTATAATTATTATTAAATTATATATGTATAATTATTAATATTAATTTTTGAGAATTTATTTTTCATTAAAAAGTCAGAATTTTAGGATAAAACTCTTTGACGTAGTGATCATCTAGAGAATTACATGTACAAGCAGGTTTTAGGGCACCAAATGATATCAATTACTCGATTATTAATCAAAGGAAACGTCTTTTAAATTTCCAAAACAAGCAATAGTGACAGAAATCTCAAATTAACACCAATGGCTTTCATTGGGCTCTTCAGATGTTATCAGCCGGACTTTTACACGGGCACGTATAAAAGTGTAGATAGACCGATCATTTTAAAAAAGGTTGACTCACTTCATTCTGGTTGATAAAATCTAATTATATATGCATACTTTGTTTTTTTTTATTCATTTTTTATTAGACACTTGTGAGATGACAAAGCAAGACATCTGATGCAGATATTATTGGATTGTTTTGGCCTTCTGATGCGTAACTGTTATGAAAATTCATGCAAAACGTGGTTGTTAGACTTGGTTGCGAGAGCCGTAATAGACAAACGAAGTGCTAAAAGTACTGGATAATATTAGAAAAATCATAATATCGGTTAAATGTTTTATCAGAAGAGACACATGAAGAACCAAAATACAGTCTAATCACATCTTGTGGTCATTTAAGAGATTACTAATCCCATCAAGTCCCAGAAAGCAGACGAAGGGCAGCAATTTCTCAAAAACACAGAAGAACTAAAAGCTGTGTGCAGATATGAAATAGTGTCTTAATAACTATTAATAATTCACTGATGTACTTTGTGCACGCTGAGCATGCAAATGCATAGAAATTACAGCAATTAAGAGGTTAAGTAACTGAAGTGGGGCAAAGTCCAACCTAGATGACTTTTACAACCAGTGTCACTCTGTGAATTAGCAGGAAATGCCAAGTGTATGAAAAAAAAACAATTAGAACATATAAGTCATGCTAATTTCATTATTTATGGAGTTTATACTGTGCAAACGTTCATTTTAAAATCAACAAGAACTACTTGATGTCTATCCATATTGGCTCACGCTATATTTTCCTATCCGTTTTGGACAAATCCCGCCTCCTGTGCTAGGATTGGGTGGGAGTATCGAACCTCTTGCGTTAGGATTTGCAGATTCTGTGGGACCCGCAGAATCGGCCAATCGTAGAGCAGGAGGTGGGTTACTCCGACCCAATCCTAGAATAGGAGGCGGGATTTCACCAATATAGGTAGGAAACGAATAACTGTCACTATCTGACCGCTGTTATGTTTGACTGTTTTTTTTTTTTTTTTTTAACAGATTCGACAAAACATTTGCTTTCAAACGATAATAATGTCGTTAAACGTTTACCTTATTTCTGTTGAGAAAGAACGGTCCGCTTGCAGTTCCACGAAGTGCTCTAGAAACAGCCCGGGATGCCATGGATGCCGCCATGTTCAACCGGAAGTGAGAGCTATACAGCAGCCGAGCGCGTGAACGTGGAGAATGTGAGGGTGACAGAGTGCGCGCGCGTTCATAAAGTTGCTGTTGAAAACCTTTGACCTTTGAGTCTTACCTGGGATTGATAACATCCGGGACTCTAACTCTAAAATATTCCGTTTAGACTTGACTCGGGTTAATATATTTTATTTTTGATTGTTAATTGTATTCCGAAAAGGACAATGAGAAAGAAAGAAACTAAGTAAGTAAATAGTTAGATAAATAAACAAATAAAAGTAAATAAGTGAATAAACAATTAATTGAAGATAGATAGATAGATAAATAAAACTAAGTAGATAGATAGAGAGATAGATAGACAGATAGAGAGATAGATAGAGAGATAGATACAGTGCTGTGAAAAAGTATTTGCCCTGATTTCTTCTGTTTTTGTGTATCTCATATTAAATAGTTTCAGAAAGTAAAATAAAATCTAAGATACAAACAAAGGCAACCTGAGTAAACACTAAATACAGTTTGTAAATGATAATGTTATTTATTAAAGCAAAAAGAAAAGTTATCCAATCCCAACTAAGCCTGTGTGAAAATGTATTTGCCCCCGTAGTTACTATCCATCCATCCATCCATCTTCAACCGCTTACTCCTTTTCAGGGTCACGGGGAACCTGGAGCCTATCCCAGGAGGCATCGGGCACAAGGCGGGGTACACCCTGGACAGGGTGCCAGTCCATCACAGGGCGCAATCACATACACAATCACATACACACACTACGGACACGCCCATCAGACTACCATGCATGTGTTTGGACTGGGGGAGGAAACCGGAGTACCCGGAGGAAACCCCCGACGCACGTGGAGAACATGCAAACTCTGCACACACATGGCCCTGGCGGGACTCGAACCCCGGACCCTGGAGGTGTGAGGCAAACGTGCTACCCACTAAGCCACCGTGTAACCCGTAGTTACTAATTCCCTCAAATCTATGAAACTGCATTCATAATGTGGCTCAGCTGGACCTGACACAATCAGGCCTGATTACTGCAAATCCTGTTCAATCAAATCAACACTTCAATAGAACTTTCTCGACAGTAGGAAGTGAGTTAAAAGGTCTTACGCCGTTTTGTCGCGTCCGAGGACGTATGTTTATTTATAGTGGTGTGTTTAAACGGATTATGTTGTGAGTCCACCGGATCGAAGATATAAGAATCGGGGCTCCCTCGTCATCATTGCTTGCTGACCCCATCTTTGTAAATTCGGAGCATATTTAGGAGGACGACGTGGCGGATGACTGTCAAGGTTTTGGGGTAGGTCTGGAAAATTCGGTTGTTTTGAGTAAATTAGACTCTCGTCTTGGACATTTGCCAACATGCCAACGAGAGAGGATGTGATGAGAGCGATACAAAAATACCATTCTCTCTTTTCTGATCTTCCTGGTAAAACTACAGTCTTGTGCCACGATATCGATGTGTGCACTTAAAGCAACATCCATATCGACCGAATCCAATGAAGCGAGCAGTGATGAAGAATGAGCTTGAGTATTTGTTAAATAATGGAGTGGCTGTCCATGGTCATAGCCCGTGGAATTCGCCATGTCTGTTAGTGCAGAAATCAGACTCTTCTTTCTGCGTTTCCATGGATTACTATCGGATGACTAAGGAAGATTCTTTCCCTTTACCTTTCACTGAAGGTTGTGTCGAACGAAATGGTTCTGTCACCAAACTAGATCTCTTTAAAGGATACTGGCAAGTCCCGTTAACTGCCCGAGCTAGTGAGATCTCTGCGTTGGTCACTTCTGATAGCTTTCTGCAATATACCTTAATGGCGTTTGGGATGCGAAACGCTCCAGCCCCCTTCCAGCGGATAACTGGGAGGATCGTGTACATGGTTTGGACCAGGTGTTCAGACATTTGGCTGATGCTTCCTTGACTTTACTTCCTTAACGCACCAGTTCTTTCTGCTCCTGATCTGACGCGACTTTTCCAGTAGAGTGTAGATCCCAGCGCTGTTGGAGCTGGTGGAGTGCTGATGTAGGAGGATGAGTCTGGTATTGAGTATGTTCCTTCTCGAAGACATTTTCAGCGTAAATACAGCGCTATTGAAAAAGGAGGCTCTGGCCTTGGTGTTGGCGGTGTGACACTTTGAGGTGTATTTCGGAGGCCGCTGTAGCACGATTAAAGTGTACACCACAGGGGGCGGCTTTGGCTCAGTCGGTAGAGCGGGTTGTCCACTAATCCACTAATCGTAGGGTTGGTGGTTCGAATCCCGGCCCGGTTGATCCCATGCCGAAGTGTCCTTGGGCAAGACACTGAACCCTAAGTTGCCCCCGATGGCAAGCTAGCACCTTGCATGCAGCTCTGCTACCATTGGTGTGTGTGAATGTGTGAATGAGACACAGTGTAAAGTGCTTTGGATAAAAGCGCTATATAAGTGCACCATTTACATTTCCTGTCTAACTCTAATCAACGTGTTACGCGTTGCTCGCTTCTTTTGCAGGAATACAATCTTGGCATTAAACATCGGAAAGGTTCAGGTAACATAGACGCGAGTCTGCAAAGCTGATCATTAGCTATCGGGTCCCGAGTGACACGGGATGTTTTTTGCACTCCCATGGACCAGAGATTTAGTGGCGGGGGTGTTGCATCCGATGGACTTGTGTATTTTTGCGTTTGTATATATTCTGCGTTGTATTTCGATGTCTTTTGTTCTCCGTCCATCATAATGCAAGTACTCCGACTGACTATCTGTATTCAATTAGTCTACGTTCGAGGCGAACGGAACCTTCCATCACAACAAAGAAAGCAGCAGTAGCAAATGAGATGCCTTTATTTCGCTTCCGTACAGATGTTGTTATGATTTTATGTCGAGTCAGTGAAAGATGATTTCAGCTCTTGAAGAATAGTCCTAATGTTCATGTAGAAATTATTCAAAACATGTATTCCACACAGAGCCAAAGACGAAATGGATCTTTTTTCGTGATGTATCCTATAACCGTATATTGCCATATTTCCATATATTGCCTGGCGCTGTCTTTATTTCATCATGCTGCTCAATGTGTATACATAACGCAAGCACAATTTGCTTGATGTGGATAAAAGCGTCCGCTAAATGAAGAGATGTCGACGTAAAATGCAAAGCACTGCTTGACTGTACATGTTAGAAACGTGTGGTTTTCGGGGGCTGAGACTGGTGCGAATGCTGTGAAGAGTCGTTTGAATGATTTGTAATGAGACCCGACACCTGGAAGTTTATTAGTTTCCTTAAACAGTCCATCCTGAAGTGTTTTATTCCTCTTACACCACAGCAGTTTGCCAATGCTTACAACGGATCGTTTATTAACGAATGATACGTCGGACCTTATAATCCATTTAGACAGTAGGTAAATGGTAAATGGCACACTTATATAGCGCTTTTATCCAAAGCGCTTTACACTGTGTCTCATTCACACATTCACACACACACCAATGGTAGCAGAGCTGCATGCAAGGCGTTAACTTGACATCGGAGCAACTTGGGGTTCAGTGTCTCGCCCAAGGACACTTCGGTATGTGGAGTCATGTGGGCGGGAATCAAACCGCCAACCCTACGATCAGTGGATTAATGCGTCTACCACCCGATCCACAGCCACTAGATACATGTATATATGTTGTGGAACATCCAAAAGTTCTCACTTTGGATATAGCAGCTACAATATAAACGGTTAGTCCTTTTATCACCAGCTTCTATTGCTTATTTACCTTATGGAAGTTAAGGAAATACACAGCTATACACAGCACTGAAACTGGAGACTCCTTCCATAAATGACGCATCAATAACGCGTCTATATTTCCTAACAGGAAACTCCACCATATCGATGATTAGACATTTTTTCTTCTTTGCAAACAAATAGAATGTTTTTTAGTCTGTCTTATTATTATTATATAGATCATCAAAAAAAATCCAATATTTAGTGAATATACTTTTACAACTGTGATTTAAGTATATTCTCTCCTCTCTCTCTCTCTCTCTCTCTCTCTCTCTCTCTCTCTCTCACACACACACACTCTCTCTCCCTCCCTCTCTCTCTCTCTCGCTCTCTCTCTCTGTCTCTTGCACTCTCTCTCTCTCTCTCTCGCACTCTCTCGCACTCTCTCTCACACTCTCTCTCTCTCTCTCGCACTCTCGCACTCTCTATCTCACTCTCTCTCGCACTCTCTCTCTCTCTCTCTCTCTCTCTCTCTCTTGTACTCTCTCTCACTGACTCTCACTAGCATGATCCCATTAACTTCCAGTTTTGCCAAAGCACTTAAATATCTCAGCCTATTATTCAGTCAAGAGCGGTCATAAGGATCATTTAAGACAGTTCTAGCGAGAATAAGAGCCACGCTAATATGCTAATAGGCTCTTATAATAAAAAATTATGCAAATGGACGGATTTGATGGATTTGCTTCAGCCTTATTCAGTCTTTTATGTTTGTTCTGCTCCCCGTCGAATTTTACGCACCACTTCCAGGAACTTTTTAATAGGCCGAGATCCATATTTAAGCGGAACAGATACATATAGAACGTGTTCTTGTGCCAGCTGTAGTGTTACTTGTGTAAGCACGATTTCACGGCGTGAGAACGAACCCCAGGCTCTCGGATTTATACTGTTGACTAAGCTTTAGCGCTCAGCTGTTTGCCATCCGGCTATTTCATACAGTGTATTAGATATAAAGAGTCTCAGGTGGTCTAGGATCGGTTTTTTTTTCTTCTCCGTTTGCATAAGCACACTATACTTATACTTGAAGAATATTTAAATGTGTTCACCTAAATAAATTTTTTTTTTCCCGAGTACTTCTCTGAAACACCGCATTAGATTTGGATTGGATTTGGCGTGTTCTCTGATCTTATCTGACCCACTGGTGGATGTTTTATCCATGGTGGTTTTATCATAGGGCGGCTGTGGCTCAGTTGGTAGAGCGGGTTGTCCACTAATCCACTAATCGTAGGGTTGGTGGTTCGAATCCCGGCCCGGGTGATCCCATGCTGAAGTGTCCTTGGGCAAGACACTGAACCCTAAGTTGCCCCCGATGGCAAGCTAGCACCTTGCATGCAGCTCTGCTACCATTGGTGTGTGAGTGTGTCTCATTTGTAAGTCGCTTTGGATAAAAGCGTCTTACAATTTATATATATTAAAAAATATATTTATATATTTGGATATAAATATATGGTGTGACTTTTCTACTGTTTATGCAAAGTCAAGTTATGACTTGAGAACAGTTCAGTGATTCTAAACGGGACGGTCAGACCCATGAAGGGGAAACACATAAATATCAGATTATTGTAATTAGACAGAACCTGAACTGAGCATGTAAAAAAAAATCCACCTTGCTAACCAGGGAACAGTGTTAGCCATTCAGTCGGGTCAACTTTGAGTCAACATTATTTTGGTCTGTTAAGAGAGGGTTGCCAGGTTTGTTATGAAAAGTGCACCCTTACCAACATTGGACCAACATTAGGCCCGATGTTGACCGAATGTTGTCCCAAAATTGTTGGGCTACTGTAACTGTGGTAGGGTTGTTGTAAACATATACACTTGCCAATGTTGGGCCAAGGTTGTCTAAGATGTTAAGATAAGTACACCTTTGACAACTGAGCCAACATTGTTAACTTTTCTTTCATAAAAACCCTGACACAGTTGGCCCAATCTTGGTCCAACGTTGAGCTAACAGTTTTAGAATTTTAATGAATATTGCCGCCTTGCCAGCATTAGCTAATGTATGACCTACAGAGTCAGGGTTGTTATGACAAATTAACCCTTGAGCTAACAGTTTTAAGGTTTTATTGAATATATATAATGCCCCATTGCCAGCATTACCCCAACTGTGTCAGGGTTGTTACGAAAAGTATGCGCTTGACACCAATGAGCCAACATTGGCAAAGGCTTTATTTTTCATAGGAACCCTGACACAGTTGGCCCAATCCTGGTCCAACGTTTAGCTAACAGTTTTAGGGTTTTAATGAATATTGCCCCCCCTGCCAGTGTTAGCCCAAACTAGCCAACATTTGGCTGAGAGTGTCCAACATTAGGGCAACAGTGTCAGTATTGTTATGTAACATTGGGCCAAGATTGGGCCAACTGTATCGAAGCTGTTATGAAAAGCACACCCATGAAACCATTGACCCAACATTATTAATGGTGCACTTTTCATAACAAGCCTGACACAGTTGGACAAATCTTGGTCCAATGTTGGACTATTAGTTTTAGGGTTTTAATGAATATTGCCCCATTGCCAGCATTAGCCAAGGTTTTGTCAGGGTTGTTATGAAAAACAAGCCCTGGCCAATGTTGACCAACATCGGGGCGACCGTATCAGTATTGTTATGTAATGTTTCGCCAAGACTGGGCTAACTGTGTCAGGGTTGTTATGAATTTTTCACACTCTTCTCCAAACACTCCACGCCCTTAGGCCCAGTCTCTCTCTCTCTCTCTCTCTCTCTCTCTCTCTCTCTCTCTCTGATTGATTCAGAAGTCTCATCTGTTCCTCTTCACTGTAACCCACAATCCGCTCTCCTGCAGCTCATTGCCGACGGCTCTATTCAATTTCCCAGCACCTCCGTTACTCCACGCTCAAAGAAGAAGAAAAATGAGGAAAGAATCTCGCCCTTCATCTTCAAGTGCTATTCTGTAGCTTATAATGCTACATAGATTTTTCATTTTCACCGCACATTCCATTGCACTCGAGCACCGAGCACGGAGCCACAGGGACGCATGAATAATTTTTAAGGTGTGAGCCAGGCGCCATCATTTTTCTTCTTCTCCTTCTTCTTCTAAGGAATTCAATGAGCTCGAACTTTCGTCATTACGCAATTCTTAGACAAAGCGCGTTTGAGAACGCAAATCCGGACCACGAAAAAGCTAAGACGGGTCAGAAACGAATACGCGCGGCGTCTGAATCAACAAACCGGGAAGGTAGAATCCTAATCAGTGCGAAGAAAGTCTCCTGAGAACGACAAATCGGTATAAAATTCAGAAAAGACACTGTCGTATCCCAGCTAATACACAGCAAGCACATTTTTTTGTCTCAGACGGTAGGCCCGGAGGAGGGGTCGGCTCGTTTTCTTGAGAGCAGATTTCACGCTGTCAGTGTGAGCAGCTTCACAGATGAATAGTCTGAAAAATAAACAGACAAATAAATAAAATGAATCAGCGGCTAATACCAAGCGCTTCAGCACTGTCATGGGACGCTTAATCAAATTCCCATCAGTAGCAGTTTTCTCTCCACTCTATCGTTCCTTGTGTGTGTGTGTGTGTGTGTGTGTGTTAAATCACTTCCATTCACTGCACACCATTGATTTTGAGCTCATAATCCACACATATTTCTCACTTCTAGCCTGTATCGGTGATGCCTATGGGGTGTATTTTAATTTACACACACTGTGAATGAGACTTAAATGTTGAATGCTGGGTGTTCGTGTAAGAATTTGTTTTCTGCCCACATGATGCTGTTAAACTACATTCAGCTCCTTCATAAAGCGCTGCAGCGATGCATCCGTCATTTCATCTGTCCGGCTCACTCGCCTGCACACCCTTCTCGAACAGACCATCTTCCTAAGGTTCAACTTCCATGATAATACCGGCGGAAACATGATCGCACTCGTCATCTCGTAGATCACTGACTGACTGACGGCGTAGTAATAATAATGCATTCTGGGGACTTTGGGGATATTTGGACGTCTCTGGAAAACGGCGAGAATCTTCCAAATCCTGTCTGTTAGCCCTGATGTTTGAGGTCATTGAAATGTTTTTTGTTTAGAAAACACTAACCTTGACTCGAGCTCTACAGCGAAGCCCTATCTCAGCTGTAAGCCTAGAGAAACCACAGAGCGGACTCCATGCAGACACGGCGGCCTCGTTTCTCCAGGAACCGCGATGTGGTTTCGAGTAAACTCTATCGCTCACGCCGTGGTGGGATCGCTGGCAGCTCTCTGGCTGATATAAAACCCTTCACCTGCTGTTGCTCAGAGGTGTATATGAAGGATTCCCGAAGCCAATCTTCATTTCAAACCCCACCATGTTCGCCTGTCAGGAGGTGTAGAGCACACTTTCAGACTTTTCACACTTTGGCTACCTTTTTCCTCCCTGAAGGCTCCTCTCTCTGTTTCTGTCTCACTCTCTTACTATATCTTCTCCGTGGTTCTCTTTTATTCCGTTCCCACTGAGACAGAAATCCGTGCCAGGATGCTCGCAAGGCAAATAAACAGAAGGAGTCGTACTGGACAGTCAGATCTCACTTTTCTTTATACAAAACAAAACGCAAGTTAGCGTGATTATATCTGACGAATGCTAATTCAGTGCCTAGACACGTGTTGTTATTATCAGCGCTAGCATAGTTAGACTTTGTCTTCGCTTTGGATTTGTTTTGTTGACATTGTGCGTCCACCATACTGCTCTCGGTTACCATAGAAACGTTAACGAGTGCATTAATATGGACCTGTGATTTGAATTGGACTCTGGACCGTCAGAGCTGCTGTCATATATAATAATATATAATAGCAGTAATAACTATATATAATGGGCATGCAATCAAATCCAATATGATAGGGGGGAAATAAATATATATTTGAAATGTGTTTTGGAGAAGCACAAAAGACACACACACACACACACACACATGCACACACACACACACGAACACAACTATCACATGATTCAGATGACTAAAATATTCAACACACTTGGGCATGAGAGACGGGGTGACACTTAGCCCCGTGTGGTTGGAAGAAAGTGGTTAATCACTCTGAATAAATGTTTTGTCGTGACCGACAGGGCCAGAGAGGACAAGCAGTCTTGTTGAGATTTTAAAAATGATTCACGGTCAGAATCTGTAATAATTTTTTTTTTAAATCGCATATTTGCACTCATCCCCCCCCCCCCACCCCCCCC
>JAFFST010045074.1:18899-40164 GCA_022414735.1 Noturus placidus | reverse complement strand
TATATTAGTATGTGCACACTATATACCTGTAGTATAAGCCTATAACCTAGACTTTAATTATTGGCATCAGTAGTCAAATGCACTTAAACCTGCACTCAGATAAATCTGCTATTATATCAAAATGAAATGATATTTGGAATAACTAGAGACTGCCGAAGGAGGAAAACAAACACACAGGAAATAACGAGTACAGGATGTAATCACTGATTCATATGAAGAGATATGATGAGGCTAATGTCAGTACAACCTCGGCGTTCCTCTATGAGAACGGAGCATTTTCCACGTCTCGGTTCCTTCTTAAATCATCATGTCAGATTGGCACTTCCATTTAACCCTCTGCTCGTCCCTGTGCTGAAGCCATTCCAGTTCACCTCTCGTCTCTGCTGCCTTGCTGCTTTCGACCCGGCCCTGATTATCTCTCGAAATCGTTGCTGTGGCTGTTTATTCTTTTGTCTGCGAGAGAGCAGATGAGCCCTGATGCAAAAGTCCTGCTTTGATACTGCATGCAAATGTGAGCCTCTCTTGTCTGCCTGTCTTATTAAATGTATTTTTACAAATTCAAAAGCCTTTCTCTGTGAAATCTTTGTCTGTTGGGTTTTTTTTGGGGGGGGGGGTTTCTGAGTGAGTGTGCTTGAAGAACCCTGTAGGCTTTCAGTTTAATAGAGCGCTGCTGAAATCCGTGCGCTGGACGAAAAAAAAAGTAAGAAAGAAAAGAAAGGCAGTATGTTTTATCCTGCAGACAATGAATGCTTTTTAAAAATAAAACCATGGCTTTTCTGCATACATCTCTCAGTGAGTGTTCGCCGGCTAATAGCTCGGGGAAAATCCTTTGTACCAGACTGTGAATTCTCAGATTTTGTGAGTGCAGTCCGTGATGCATTCGCTCCATGACTGCTCAAGTCTTTTTTGGGTTTTTTTTTATTTTCTCGCTGTTTGATGTTTTCTTCTCTTTGACTGGAGGATGACATGTGATTGGCTCCATCTCTGGATGCAGTTGGCAGCTTGTTAGAGCTTTTCTGGAGCGTGGCTAGCCCTCGTTCGGTGCCAGGATCACATTCATTTGTCAGCACTCATGAATATATTCTGTCATAGGTGATGCGATGGCCAGGACAACGCCATGGTGACACAACATGGGATCCGGATGTTTATAAACACAAACCCAGCCACAGTATTTGCCAGGACAACCTAATCCCATGCCAAGTGCATACGAATGTCAGACAAAATAAAGTCATTAAGCAATTATACAAGCGTGCAAATTCTTGCAAGTCGAGCAACTCGGGGCGGCTGTGGATCAGGTGGTAGAGCGGGTTGTCCACTAATCGTAGGGTTGGCGGTTCGATTCCCGGCCCATGTGACTCCACATGCCGAAGTGTCCTTGGGCAAGACACTGAACCCCTAAGTTGCCCCCGATGGCAAGCTAGCACCTTGCATGGCATCTCTACTACCATTGGTGTGTGTGAGTGTGTGTGTGAATGGGTGAATGAGACACAGTGTAAAGCGCTTTGGATAAAAGCGCTATATAAGTGTGCCATTTACCATTTACCATTTTAACTCGGCTAGAAATCCTGCAAAAACCTGACAATTTCAGCAATACGGATGCGACGTCGGACTTTTGTAGATATTGCCTTCCTCCACCTTTGAAGCTTTGGATCAGTGAAGCAAGGGATCTATCTGGCCATCTGACCTTCTTCATGGAAAACCCAAAAAGCAATTTGTCATCATTCATTAAAAATCCTTCTTTTCGTGACAATATTTGTCATGATAATGTTGCGTTCGCATGCATTTCTGTTCGTTTTAATGACTGAGGAACATCGCAGCAGGATAGAACGATAATAAAAGGGTGATGCAGCTAGGACTGAGCCACAACCTGAGATTTTCAATGAGTCCATTGTTTACCAACTGGAGCTGCCTCCGGTCTTTTGTTGGTGGGGAAAAAAAAAGCACATGCCGTGTGTGTCTGTGAGTGTGTGAGTCAACTCCGAGTACAGCACTCAGAGGGGCGAGCATATGTCTGCCGTGGCCTTGCAACCTCACATCCAGAGATAGATGTCACCACCTGAGAGAACCGAGCGCAGAGAGATGGAGAGCTGCCCTGAGAAAACAAGAACAGAGTTAGAGAGGGAGAGAGAGAAAGCCCCTGTAATGAAAACACCAGCTGTCATGGGGTGTTGTGTAACTCACTGAAGTGGTGTGAATGGTTCTGTGCTGATAATTCGCTGTGATGAGTCTGCAGCGCAACGTACCACACGCACACACACACACACACACACACACACACACACACACATCGACTTCAGTAAGAAGAACAGAGCGCGCTTGTCTCACCCTAAACCCTCACTGCGAATGTCAACATGACACCTCAAAGAAAACACTTCCTGTGCGTCGTTCCTATCACGCCGTCCCAGATCGTGACGATTCTGCTCAAGGTTATCTTGCATAATGTATAAAAATCCCAATACATTCCTGCTGTCGAACAGATAAACAGGGGAAATAAACGACTCCTATTACAGCACAACATGAAAGGTGTCTAAGTTTGGGATTTTTCTGTATTTTTATGTTCGCGTCTTAACGCTTCCGATGACTTGTATTAATCGTTGGATTATTCTCGGGTGGGCTGGAACAAATTGGACTTCATAAAGGGCTTCATTTTTTTGGCATCAGATTATTTGCTTTTAGCCAAATTATTTGGGATTTTTGTTTAAGCAAGCGAGGTGCACCTTAAGAACGACATGTAGAAGCGAAAAGTGAGGTTCTAGCCCAGACTGTAAATTAGTAAATTAGAAGGTTATGAGTTCAAATCCCAGCACTGCCAGGCTACCACTGCAGGGCCCTTGAGCAAGGCCCTTAACCCTCAACTGCTCAGTTGTATAAAAATCCATCCATCCATCCATCCATCTTCAACCGCTTACTCCTTTTCAGGGTCACGGGGAACCTGGAGTCTATCCCAGGGAGCATCGGGCACAAGGCGGGGTACACCCTGGACAGGGTGCCAGTCCATCACAGGGCACACTCACATACACACTCAAACACACATTCATACACTACGGACACTTTAGACATGCCAATCAGCCTACCATGCATGTCTTTGGACTGGGGGAGGAAACTGGAGTACCCGGAGGAAACCCCCGTGCTAACCACTAAGCCATCGTGCGCCCCTAGTTGTATAAAAATAAAAGAGATAATTATAAGTCGCTCTGGATAAAAGTGTCTGCTAAAATGTACATGCAAATGCAAAATCAGTAAGCCTATGAGTAACAGTCGTGTCAGGTGTGACACGCCCCGTCGATTTGGTCTCCATTTGTGTCTTGTGTCTTAACCGACACGTCCGTGACACGCCGTGATGTTCAACTATTGTAACAATAGGGATTTTTTTTTTACTCGATCATCATGTCCATGGCGGAGAAACTCAAAGTTAATAGACTAAGCACATAGAGTAAAAAAATAAAAATAAAAAAAGACGTTGTGATGAAATGCATTGCTTTATCCTAATAATTTCATTATCACACCTCGCTATCATCTAATGTCATGACCACCCACAGCTGCTGCTGCTTCTTCTTCTTCTTCTTCTTCTTCTTCTTCTTCTCCTTCTTCTTCTTCTTCTTCTTCTTCTTCTTCTTCTTCTTATTATTATTATTATTATTATTATTATTATTATTATTATTAATAGCTTCTGTTGTCTATGAACTGGAAGAAGATGGCTTAAAGTGGAGAAGGTGGAGTTCATTTGAAGGGTACTGAGTAGACATGGAGCACAGCTTGGCTCTAGAGAATAAAAGACCACGAGAATAAAAGTTCTCAGTGAGAACATGGATCATTTTGCTCTCTTGACCTCCCGACCACGAATGGCCGTGGCATCTTCAGGAGTCGAATTATGCGTCAGGGTGAACGCTTTTCTCTTGCTCCACTCGTGAGCAGTGACGGTTTTTAGCTACTATTATTTCTCTACAACGCTATGTTACTTACGCTGCAATCCTTGGACTGTACACTGATTGCAACCGTGGACCAATCACAGCAGAGTATGCAAATAATATGTAAATCAAATCTTGATGTGATGTAAAAATCTTAAACGGTTTCGAATCGAAAAATGAAGGATAGATTCTTGTTATTAAACCCAATTTCTCGCTGACGATGTAGTCTAAAACGAAATGCTATGAAGTCAATTTTCACATTACAGCCTCTTTAAGACTACTCATACCCAACCCAGCGTGCGATCTGCATATTAATGACATTTGCTAATTCATGTCTGTCACATTTCCACATGTTTAACTGCCATTCTCCTTGCTTTCTCCTTCTCTGCTGTACTCCTTAATGAATCATTGTGCTATTAATAATAATGATGGCGTGTTGACAAGCTCCTGTATCACAATAATGCCGCAACAACAGCCGAGCAAGACGAAACTGAGAGGCAGCGAGATGTTGATTGAGCCGGTTCTATCCAGAGTTGGGGGAAAAATACCATAACTGTCACTACTAGATGATTAAGCGCGTAGGGGTATGCTGTTGTAGTAAAAGAATCGACGACTGCATATTGTGATGTCATTACCAGCCGGAATTGGATTATTTTTCCAAATAACGGCACATCCTGAGATAATACATGCCTGTCAGGAAGGAAAAAGGTATCGTTTCTTCTATTAAATGTCGATCGAAAATAACGTGCGCTAACAGTAACCGCGTCCACCTGTGACATCACACAACTTTTTAACGGGGCTCAACCAAAAAAACCCACGTACCTTTAACACAATTTAACACACATATTTGTAACATTTAATATAATATTAATGGAGTTCTCAATTAAAAGCTTCTTTTGAAGGAGAAATGTGTTGAGACTTTATCAGAAACACACCCATCATATTTCCTCGTTGGTCTTAGCGGTACAATGGCGTAGAAGCTACAGAGCTCCATTTTCCATTTTCTTTCTCTGGCCAGCTTCAGTTTACTTAAGGCTTCTTTTCAGCCGAAACAGAAAGAGGTGACGTGGTTCAGTTCTCTTGAGATTTAGAATGAGAATTCTACATGGAATGGAGCTCATTTTGGTGCTATTTGAAGGATGGACAAGGTTTGTGTCCCAATTTCATGCCACTCAGGGAGCCTCCATTGGGGCATGGCTAGTCAGCTAACCTCCAGCCGACCTTCGTTCTCTTTGTCTCTCCTTTTCTCGGAGTTTTGCTTCACTTACTCTTTCTCCCACAGTTAGCACAGATCACCGCTGGGAATCCTAAGTGCGGGTTAGAATGGGCTTCCAGGTTTTGACCAGCATGCTTAAATTAGCTGACAGAACTGCCTGTGGACACTGAGATGAAATAACATGTTGAAGTGTATGTAAGAAAAAAAAAAATAAAATTCAAACCAGACTTTGCATTTGATCATTTGTAATCATTTAAATAAACGATTGTTATATAGAGAAATGTTTAGGAACTAAACTAAAGTGATATGGTGTTTGCTAGTTAGCATGACAGGCCATAGGCCAGGATGACTTTCAGTCATTGTTAGCGTTAGCATATTATCGAATGCAAAACTGTGCTTTAGCATACGGCATATAAATGGCCTCTTTGATTCGGTGTCCTTATTTAGGCGAACCGTAGCTAACTTAAACAACCAGTCTGAGAGAATCTGAGCAAGGTGGTCTTCTGCTTGGTTTCTTCTCGGTCGACTTCCACGCGAATTTTCATGATTCGATCCACAGTATGCGTCTCAATCGGCTCCCTAGTTCAGTAGACCGGGTACTGATCGGGCAGTTGGCCATTTTAAGGACCGTCTCAATCGCAAAATCCTTCCAGTACACTGGAACGTTCGCTCGCTATAAAAATCCCACAATGCACCACAAAAACCAGGACGCATCAACGCTCACTATGTTCCCTTACTGGAAACGACGTCATATTTTCTAAAGCAGTTCAGCTGGAAATAAATGCCAGATGAACTCTCAGTCCACTTTGTCTATAAATTTACGTAGCTTGTTATCGTAGTTGTAGCTCTCAAGAGAGTATTTACATCAGCAGTTTTTTTTTCTGTAGATTTTGCAAGCTCATAAAGACGTGCCATGTGTTGTGGATATTTGGATTTAACAGTCATTTGCATGTCTACATAAGAAAAAAAAAACAACAACAATGGGAATAGAGTGTGTGTTTTTCAAAATCTCAACGTTTACATATTTTTAGTGTGGGGGATTTGCTTCAGGCTACAGCGTTACTAGCTACAAAAACACAAGCTACTAATTGTCAAGTTTCAAAGGTAGATGCGGAAGCAATTGCAGATTTTCAACGTTTTATTATATAAACAAACCAAAACACAAAAGATACTTAGACTGAATCAAAGCACTGTGGCACAGACTATACATAAACTAACAGGACCAAAACATGGTAACATGGACAACGGTAGTCTAAGACAAACGTAAGACAGGCAAGCAGTGCAAACAATGGCTTCATTAACAGAAACGTAATTCAGGTGCAGGTGGTCATGTGACAAATCTGAGCTTCTCGTCATCCCAGCCTGTCCCTCAATCAACCACAACCTCACTGTACAGCTCAGCGAAACCACACTCAAGCCAGACCACATCTCAACAACTGCACGGTCCTGTAATCAGACCCTACCTCACTGAACAGGCTACACAGATACTAGTCCAGGCTCTTTTTATCTCAAACCTGGACTACTGCAGCTTTCGGGTCTCCCAGCCAGCTCCATCATCAGATGATTCAGAATGCTGCACCATGCCTCGTCTTCAACCAGCCCAAGAGCCCATGTCTCACCACTCTTCATCTCCTTTCACTGGCTTCCTGTAGCCACCCGCATCAAATTCAAGGCCTTGATGCTCACCTACAAGACCTTGTCTGGAACACCATCCCCTACCTCAACTCTCTCCTGAAGGCTTACGTTCCCTCACGCAATCTGTGATCGATTAGCGACCAACGTTTAGTAGTTCCTACTCAGTGGCTCAAGGTCCCTTTCCAGAACCTTCACACTAACTGTTTCTCAGTGATGGAATGAACTTCCAACCTCAATCCGGACTGCAGATTCACTCACCATCTTCAAAAAAAAACAGCTAAAGACCAACCTCTTCCGTCAACACCTCACCAACTCATAATAAAATAAAACAAATTTAAAGATTGCACTTACACCTCGACTCTGCGCACTTTGCTTCTTCTGGAACTCAAATAATGGATCTTGTATAGTAGCTCTACTTGTATTGTTCTCTGCTTGATATCACTTTGCTTGTATCTCTCATTTGTAAGTTGCTTTGGATAAAAGCGTCTGCTAAATGAATAAATGTAAATGTACAGTGCAGTGGCTGATGGGAACTGAAGTTCAGATTTACCTCCTTGATATATGACACTAATGCTACATCATGGACAACTTCTTTTAAGGAAATAGAATACCCCACCTGATTAATTTAGTCAAGTAATAAGCTTCCCAGGTTGGAAAGATAGTCTACCAGCTTAACCAGATCCGCCTGTGTTTCGATTATTGTATGTAACAAATATTACATACGAAAGATTAATTATATAATATGCAGTTAAAGACTTTTGGACTTTTGCTGTAATTCCTTAGCAACTTTATCAGCTGAACTGTTGAGCCAGCTATAGCTTCTGCTGTTTATCTTACTCTTGGTTCAAGGTTTTAAGGTTATAAGACAATTTTTTGCTAAAAATCAATGCCTTGTTTATCTTGAACAGACAGAGCCTTTGATTGCCTTCAGCACTGATGTATATGTTTCCATGGGGATTTTCTCTGACTTTTCTTATTAGAGACTTCTTGATATTGGGCAGAAAAGCCTCAGTACTGTCTAAAAAAACGATTCTGTATGAGCATCATCCGTTATGACCTTCTCTTGATCTTTGACCTGGTAGCTCCATATGTGCTGAAATAAGGGTCTATGGTAACGGTTTACATGTACTATAGGTAAATGTTAAATGGTTAACTTGTATAGCGCTTTTATCCAAAGCGCTTTACACTGTGTCTCATTCACCCATTCACACACTCACACACCAATGGTAGCAGAGCTGACATGCAAGGCGCTAACTTGCCATCGGGAGCAACTTAGGGTTTAGTGTCTCGCCCAAGGACACTTCGGCATGTGGAGTCACGTGGGCCAGGAATTGAACCTCCATCCCTATGACTAGTGGACAACCCGCTCTACCACCTGAACCACAGCTGCCCCATAGGTATAGGTACGCAATACTTTACAGTGGCACGAGCCTGGTTTACACTGTCTGATTGTAAAACTGAGACCAAAGACAGCCATTTGCAACGTTCTGGCAGTGTGAGAAACCCTTTATTAAAATCTGCGTGTGAGTGGTGCTACAACACTTGTCTAAAGGCCACCAATAGCAGGACAGCACAGGATGACCCCAAACTCACAGGACAGCTACAAATACTTGACGAAATGTAAACAAATCACTCTAATGGACAGGGGGGGAAATTATATTATGTCACGTACACGTTGCAGGATGTTTCTGTTTACGTAAGCAGAACAGAGTCATTTTCTTTAAACGCACAGGTCTATCGTTAGAGGATCTTTATTGTATAATCCGACATGGAGAACATGCTCTATCTTACAGTCTGTTATAGATTTCATCCATGATTTTATTCAGATTGTCTCATACGGTGTGACACTGAATAACCTTAAACGACAATTTAACCTTTTTTTCTCACAGTACACAAATGGACTTATCAGACTTATTTTTAATCAGTATGAACAAATGAACGGTTTGATCACCGCAAGAATGTTATAAGATTAGTCTTGGCTAACCGTTTGGTTTCTGTGCGTAGAGTACCGTGTCTCTGTGTTAAGCTGCTGGTGAGTAAGGGTGATGGGAAAACCAGGGGAGGGGTGCGAGGCTTAAGAAAAAAAACCCCTGAGTGTCGACTTTCATATGAGCCATGAACCACTGCTGTGGACTGTGACATCACAATAAAATTCAATGCTCAACACGGGCATCCATATATGGACTGTGGTAAATATAAATAAATAAATACAATTTAAAAATCACAGTGTAAAACCAGTTTAATTGTGAAAGAAAGAAAGCGTTCGGATATATTCACGGTGGCGTTATGTTAAAGGTCAACATTAGCTTGTAGAATTCATTGTGTCATGTCGTCATGCTAATAGGTAGCGTTAACTTGTTATCGTTGTTGGTACCAGTATGACTCAGCACTATTAAAGACATGAGAACATGCTAACATCAAGACTCAAGCCTGAGATTAAAACATCCGCACACATTAAATGAGTAATTCAGCAGCTGTACGACTTTGCTAGCAGCTAAAGTGAATGTTTAAAAAAATAAAAAATAAATAAAATATGAACAAAAAGGTTTTTTTTGACGAACAGAAGCAGGTGTGTATTCGCCTAGGGTTCGGAAACACTTAAAGAAACCCAATTTAGGTCTCGTTTGAATCATCCCTTTACTCCATTTAAGCATGTAATTTCATATTATGGGAATTTATAATGAGACACTTCTAATTTATGAGCACATTGTGTAATTTTTGACTCGTAAATGCCTCGCGGTCTTCATCAATAGCGCGCCTGTGTGGCTGGGAAGGAGAACGGTGTGAGAGAGAGATGGCTGTGTCAGCTTTAATTGGCCTCAGGTCTAGCTAAGTATGCAACGATACAATTAAGCCATGCTCATTTTTCAGAATGATTGCCTTTTCACAGGCAGAGCTCTAATAGCTACTGTAGAGCAATATCTGCAGCAGCACAGCTTCTCCCGTTTCAGATGGACAGTCTCGAGACTTGGCAAACGACGACGTAAAGCATACAACGTAGAGGTTCAGAGAGACGTAAACCGTAGGGTAAGTACAATAAGCTTGTAAGATAAGGGTGAATAGCTCTGCTCTGTGAGGAACTACTCTGTGAGAGCCACTGGTGTGGGCAGACAGTCACTATTGGTGGTGTTCATTTATGACAGAAAATCTCACACATGCTACGGTTATGACAGACACTCAAGGAGGGCTGAACAACTGTCGCACCGATGGCAGATGTTCCTCGCATCCGGCCAAATCTATTCATAGAACCTCCGGCATGGGTCTGGATCTCGTAATGTGAATGCCATCAGGCCAGTGTGTGAAAGATGCATTAAAAACAGCCAAGGAGTCAATCTGATACGATTCAGAGCTGTTTTTGATTCGTTACGATTCATTACGATGCAAAGTGATTCGTTTAAATGAGTTTCCTTTGTGTCCTTCAGGTCATTGAATTATTTTAAACATAAACCCTGAGAGTGACTTTACGCCTCTGTTGTGTAGCGTTACATTAAATGGTATACAAATGGTATATGGCGCACTTATATAGCGCTTTTATCCAAAGCGCTTTACACTGTGTCTCATTCGTTCATTCACACACACACTCACACACCAATGGTAGCAGAGCTGCCATGCAAGGCGCTAACTTTCCATCGGGGGCAACTTGGGGTTCAGTGTCTTGACCAAGGACACTTTGGTATGTGACGTCATCCGGGCCAGGATTCGAACCGCCAATCTTTCAATTAGTGGATTAGTGGACAACCCGCTCTACGGACCTGGTCACAGCCGCCCAATTACATTGAGAGAGGTTCTCCATCATCATCCCCCCCTCCTCCGCCATGCTGAATCCCCAGTCAGATTAAACAGGGCCAGAGACAGCTTCCTGTCATGGTAAGTCAGGTTAAGTGTAGTTGAAGATCCTCAGTGGCTGTAATTTCATAAGCAGCAAAGAGAACGCCGTCTCTATTCAGCTAATGTGATTACTGCTATTTCCCCATGTGGACCAACGTACACGCTAATCTAAAAAGAACACCTGTGCCTCGCCAAAATGCACATAAACAGAGACGCAGAGGAGCTGTGCGCACTCCAACAGAACCGGAGGAGACCTCTGGTCCCAGGTGACCTCTAGCAAGAATGGGGTGTGTGTAAATGGTAATGAAGTTTTATTGGGAAAAATCATCATGGAATGTAGAACATGAATTGATCTGGCGGTTGAGTGAGAGGAGGAGTAACAGCGAGGAAGTGACAAAACACCTCCGACTGTCTCAAAAGAGAGGCGCCTGCTTCCCTACGTGGCTGTTAGATCAGATATCAGCAAGACAGAACTGGACCATCCGATCCCATCTGGCAACAATCATCCGCCCTATCTTCACTCCATGACTCTCAAATCTTGACTCAGGCAAATGGGTTAAAAACAGATCTTGCCGTCGAAGATGACTTTGAGGACATTGAGTCACACCTTTAAACACTCACTCAACAAGGTGTCTGCACTGAGAGTTACACCCTGCCCGGTTGAAGTGCACTTTGTCATGGTGTGGAAAGAAGGCGAGGCAGCAAAGCGCTATAAACCTGCTTTATTGCATGGCAGAGAGGTACGTCGACAGAGAGCACGGTTTTTTAATGAACGGTCCAGGTGCCTTTAGCCATGCACACAGAGAAACTGCTCCTGCTCCTGCATTTGCCAGACTCCCAGTGTTCCACTGAGCCACAGTTTTAAACAGCCAAATGTTTTACGGCAGCCATGACACAGGGATGGGTTTACAGTACCATCGCATCCCGTTTCAGTTCCAGCAGCTTCACGTAACAGAGGAAAACGAGGAACTAAATTTGCATTTGAACTTCATGGACATGCAGCGATTTCTCACGTATTTTAAGAGCCATAAAATGCATCTAGTTAAAGGACGGGTTTAGAAGTACAATTCCATTTATAAATTTTCACAACGTATCCAATACATCAGGTGGGCACAGTGGTTTAGTAGTTAGCCTGGTACCTCCGGGGTTGCGGGGTTCGAATCCCGGCTTCCACCTCGTGTACACGTGTTTTCCTCGTGCTTCGGGCGTTTCTTCCGGGTACTCCGATTTCATTCCCAAGTTCAAAGACATGTGTTGTAGGCTGATTGGCATTTCCAAATTGTCCGTAGTGTGCGAATGTGTGTGTGGTTGTACCCTGCTATGTGTTGGCACCGCGTCCAGGATTGTCCCCTGCCTTGTCGGATCCAGGCTCCCTGCGATCCTGTGTAGGATAGGTGGTACAGAAAGTGGATGAATGGATGGATCCGGTATGTCAACCGAGACACACTCTTTACACAAGTTATTCATCTTCAGTTCAGCTTTATCCTGGTCAGAATTCAGTCCAAGTTCTGAGACAAAGGTTATTATAATACATACAACTTTCAACTTTCCAGTAATATAATGTTTATAAATATTGGGAGGTGGGGCATAAAGAGTGGGTTCTAAAATGTGAGTAGTAGAAATGCAACTGTGAAGGTTTCTGTTGTTTCACGAAGTATGCTCCACATTTATCAGTCATTTAGTAAAGTGTAAAGTGTGTGTACACCGAACCAAAATAAAATTTACCACCACCTTTACAAAGTTTTACTGATGTTCTCTGTACTCATGTCATGGACCCCCAGGGGTAGTCCCATCCTTATTTCCTGTTGTTCCTTGTTCTGTTGTCTCTCCTATTTCCTGTTGTTCCTTGTTCCGTTGTCTCCCTTATTTCCTGTTGTTCCTTGTTCCGTTGTCTCTCTTATTTCCTGCTGTATCGTGTTCCGTTGCCTCCCTTATTTCCTGCTGTTCCTTGTTCCGTTGTCTCTCCTATTTCCTGCTGTTCCTTGTTCCGTTGTCTCCCTTATTTCCTGCTGTTCCTTGTTCCGTTGTCTCCCTTATTTCCTGCTGTTCCTTGTTCCGTTGTCTCTCTTATTTCCTGTTGTTCCTTGTTCCGTTGTCTCTCTTATTTCCTGCTGTTCCTTGTTCCGTTGTCTCTCTTATTTCCTGCTGTTCCTTGTTCCGTTGTCTCTCTTATTTCCTGCTGTTCCTTGTTCCGTTGTCTCCCTTATTTCCTGCTGTTCCTTGTTCCGTTGCCTCGCCTTATTTCCTGCTGTTCCTTGTTCCGTTGCCTCCCTTATTTCCTGCTGTTCCTTGTTCCGTTGTCTCCCTTATTTCCTGTTGTTCCTTGTTCCGTTGCCTCTCTTATTTCCTGCTCTTCCTTGTTCCGTTGTCTCCCTTATTTCCTGCTGTTCCTTGTTCCGTTGTCTCCCTTATTTCCTGCTGTTCCTTGTTCCGTTGCCTCCCTTATTTCCTGCTGTTCCTTGTTCCGTTGCCTCTCTTATTTCCTGCTGTTCCTTGTTCCGTTGTCTCCCTTATTTCCTGCTGTTCCTTGTTCCGTTGCCTCCCTTATTTCCTGCTGTTCCTTGTTCCGTTGTCTCTCTTATTTCCTGCTGTTCCTTGTTCCATTGTCTCCCTTATTTCCTGCTGTTCCTTTTTCCGTTGTCTCCCTTATTTCCTGCTGTTCCTTGTTCTGTTGCCTCTCTTATTTCCTGCTGTTCCTTGTTCCGTTGTCTCCCTTATTTCCTGCTGTTCCTTGTTCTGTTGTCTCCCTTATTTCCTGCTGTTCCTTGTTCCGTTGTCTCCCTTATTTCCTGCTGTTCCTTGTTCCGTTGTCTCCCTTATTTCCTGCTGTTCCTTGTTCCGTTGTCTCTCTTATTTCCTGTTGTTCCTGTTTCGTTGTCTCCCTTATTTCCTGCTGTTCCTTGTTCCATTGTCTCCCTTATTTCCTGCTGTTCCTTGTTCCGTTCTCTCCCTTATTCCCTGTGGTTCCTTGTTCCGTTGCCTCTCTTATTTCCTGCTGTTCCTTGTTCCGTTGTCTCCCTTATTTCCTGCTTTTTCTTGTTCCGTTGCCTCTCTTATTTCCTGCTTTTCCTTGTTCCGTTATCTCCCTTATTTCCTGCTTTTCCTTGTTCTGTTGTCTCCCTTATTTCCTGCTGTTCCTTGTTCCGTTGTCTCCCTCATTTCCTGTTGCAACCATATTCACCTGTTTGTTATTTTCTGCTTCATCGGTGCTCCATATAAGTTCCCTGGTTTTTCTCCTTAGTTGCTGGAGCATGGCCTCAAGTCTGGTTATGTTTCTGTTCCCCATTTTCTTTTACCGTTGTTATTGTTTATTTTATGCACTGTTTGTTTGATCATTTAGTATTTTCTAGTTTAGTTTTTTGTGTATCCGTCTCCAAGGACTCGCGTTGTGACAACTCCCGTTTGTATGTTGATCTGTTGATAAATGCTACTCACCCACAAATTCCCGCCGCCTAGCTGATTTACATTTAGCCACTTTCACAAAACTCCATGAAAAAATAAAAAAAGTGAGAGTGCCTTCTCATCCTGGCATGAGCTAAATCTTCTAGTAATGCAGCTCAGCCACTGCAGAGCGTTGGTTAGCATAAGCACACACGGACTTCCTTTGATTAACTTTGTCCTGTTTTCATTTATGGTTTAGTTTTGGATTGTATTCTTGAATATAGTTCCACAGAATATTTTTTTTTATGAAATTGGTGAATGCAACTGAACAACCCAGAAAAAAAATATTCGCATGCAGCTTATCTGCAGCACCTTCTGTGCGCGGAATATCAACAAGGTGGCACAAGAATAGATTGGATAGCAACGTATCAAACGCTCACTTGAATGCTTGGCATCAAAGCCCAACTCTACCACTAAAAAACATATTCAGCGCAGCCCATTTCATGCATAAAGTCTGGGCTTTTCTCATGATTAGACTTACTCGGCTCACGAAACTGATTTCTTTTCTACAAACAAATTGTTCAATTATTATTTTGCTTTCTGGGAAATATCTTATGTAGGTTCTGAAGGGCAGTACTAAATGAAACAAATAAGATCCATCCATCCATCAATCAATCCATCCTGTACCGCTTACTCCTTTATCAGGGTCACGGGGAACCTGGAGTCTATCCCAGGGAGCATCAGGCACAAGGCGGGGTTCACCCTGGACAGAGTGCCAGTCCATCTCAGGGCACAATCACATACACACTCACACACACATTCATACACTACGGACACTTTAGACACGCCAATCAGTCTACCATGCATGTGTTCGGACTGGGGGAGGAAACCGGAGTACCCGGAGGAAACCCCTGACACACAGGGAGAACATGCAAACTCTGCCCACACATGGCCCTGGCGGGACTCGAATCCCGGACCCTGAAGGTGTGAGGCGAACGTGCTAACCACTAAGCCACCGTGCGCCCCCAAATAAGATTAATTTACAAACAATTTACAAAAGTTTACAGCCCCTAGTTCATAATGTGTTGCCTTCTTGAGCATCAGTGAACATTTGCATCTTGTGTAATAGTCGTGTACCAGTTCCTCAGTCGTCCTCAGTGTGAAAAGATGGATCTCAGCATCATATAATTGCTGTTGGAAATAGCTCAAATATGCAGAAGATGCTGGAAAAGTAAAGAATGTGCAGGACCTGGAGGATTTTTCTGAAGAACAGTGGGCAGTTTAACTGCTCAGGACAAACGAGGGACTCATAAAGAACTCTCACAAAACATAAACACAGTCAGTCGTGGATCATCCAGGTAACGACATGCAGTTTGAACTGGTTAATTTGTGTACATTCAGTTATTATTGTGTCTCGTGGACTATATGAAAACGTGTTATGTGAAATAGCTTATTCAGGGCAGGACTAAATAAAAACCAAATGCAATGTCTATGATCCGTCTTATTTATTTTTGATCGTGAACCTTTTGCATCTACATGATGATGTTTGGCTTGTGTTTTTAGATGATCGAATAGATAGATACAGTGTCCTGAATATTTATAGGAGAGATTTTGGGTTGAAATCACTTTTATTTATTGTTAGCCTCATGAAACTCACAGCTCCAGTTTGCGACACACCAGCTGATCTACTACATTTGCATTCAGGGAAAAAAAAAAATCCAGCAAATTCGATTTTCCGGCCAAGCCGCTCCTCGAACGTGAATGAATATTTGAATATATACAGAGTTACTGCGACGTGCGTTGCTCGGGAAGTTCGCAGCAGCAGGGCAATAAAAGTGTGAACGGCTCGGATAAAAACTCAGCTTTAGGACACAATGAAAAAAACATTTGAGACAGGTGGAGGATGTGCTGGCAGACTTCAAAGCTACGACACTAAGACAAGAGGACAGTGGCGCATGAAACTTTAATGGAGTACTTTAAAACTTAGATTAGAGATCGAAAACCGCTTCAAAACAACAGGAGGAACCTCTCCGGCGGAGAGCTGATCATACACAATGCTCTTTCTGCTAAAATATATATATCCTCACATTATAAATCCGATTTGGCCTGAAGGGTGTGTTTTTTATTTTCTATTTTTTTCTTTCTCAGCCGTTGGTGCTTTGATAGTCTGTCATGAATTATAAACAAATGAAAAAAAAAAGAACCAAGAGTTGTTGTTTTTTTTAAACAATTCTGGCATTGTTTTATTAATGCTTCAATGTGTGCCTGAAGCTGTGGATCTATTTGTAAGAGAAATTGAGAAAGGAATATTTCTCTTTGCGCCCTGAAGAGAAGAGGAATTCATCATTGAGAACTCCGCAACAGGACGGTGATGAATGCGATAGATTTGCCGGAAAAGCCAGTGGAACAATTAGAGCAGAGACATTGATTAGAAAAGCAGGCGTCTCATTGGCTCGGGCCAGTCCGGCTTGAGAAAAGGGTTTTCTTCAACATCATTCACCTGTTTTTTTTTTTTACATTTACTTCTTATTTCTTCATTTGGTGATGGCTTTTATCCAGTCTGAGAATAGTATTAAAGTATTAAAGGAGCTGATGGTGCAAAAACGCTGTCCCATCAGGCCACTGGTGACACGTGCATGGGCAAACACATGCATAAATAATCAAGTGGTCAATGTGAAACCGTCCCGAACCCTGAAACCAAACCAAACTGCTACCATCCCGAAGTTATGTCTAATTATTTTTCAACAATATACAGTAGATCACACCTAAAATGAAAATAAAAAGATCTTCCAATGTGTGTTTAAATATAAATGCCGTCTAAAATTATGTGATGATGTTAAAAAACTAAACAGATCAACAACACTGACACATAATTGAATTAGGAGCACCCGGGACAGGGTGCCAACCCAAACACTACGGACGATTTGGACACGCCGATGAGCCTACAACGCACGTCTTTGAACGGGTGGAGGAAACCGGAGTACCCGGAGGAAACCCCTGAAGCACGGGGACACCATGCAAACTCTGGTGCACACAGGGCGGAGGCGAGATTTGAATTGATCTTATATTTTCTCTAAGTTTTGGAGACTCCTTCCATACATTACATTTACATTTACATTTATTCATTTAGCAGACGCTTTTATCCAAAGCGACTTACAAATGAGAGCACACTCTATGGTAGCAGAGCTGCATGCAAGGTGCTAGCTTGCCATCGAGGGCAACTTAGGGTTCAGTGTCTTGCCCAAGGACACTTCGGCATGGGATCACCCGGGCCGGGATTCGAACCACCAACCCTACGATTAGTGGATTAGTGGACAACCCGCTCTACCGACTGAGCCACAGCCGCCATATTCATACATGTATGAATACATCCACCGTAGAGTCACTGTGTAAGCTATCGCTATAGAAACGACAAGTAAATCGAATCTACAGGCTGACTGTGTTTCTTTTAGGGTTATTTCTATTACTAAGCCTTATCTTTTGAGACAGAGTATAGATTACTCCTAACGAGAGTGCTAAAAGCGCTAATTTTTTTTTTTAATCACTACGATATTATTTTGCCAATCTAATAGGCGTTCTTATGTCTAGTCAGATCGCGAATGGTTAATTCAGCTTTTCATATTGAGGGTCACGCTTCTGTTTAAGTAGCACATTACATGACTGTAAAGTACAGAATTAGAATTTCACCGGCGTTATTGTTCATATTTATTCTGAATTATGCATGCGGCTGATGTATTATTCATACCGCTACAAAGTATGGGTCTGATTCATAAGTAAAAAAATCTCTAAATCTTATAATAAATACCCAATTAAAACGAGTCGGTTTGAAAAGCCTGGCATGCAATGAGTCGACAAATCCTGTTTGACTGAGGCGAGCTCGCGCCGCAGACGGCCAATTTGAATTTCAGACTGAAAAAAGTACAAAAAAAAAAAAGAAAAACCAACCAAGAGCTCCCGCGTTTAGGAGCGAGCCCGAAAGCTTGCGATCGGATCAGAGACGTTTTAATGAGAGCACGCAGATTAGGCGTCGAAAAAAGTCTAAACGTGTTTGGGATGTTTTTCTCTGCCTGAAAGTCTCAAATGTAATCAGCGCAATAGAAACGGGTGGAGCTTTTACATCCGTGCCTGTCCTCAATACATGATATAATGTATAAATGTGGAGTAAAGACTTTGTGTATATTGCAAATAATAATACTAATAATAATAATCCATCCATCCATCCATCCTCTACCGCTTACTCCTTTATCAGGGTCACGGGGGAACCTGGAGCCTATCCCAGGAGGCATGGGGCACAAGGCGGGGTACACCCTGGACAGAGTGCCAGTCCATCACAGGGCACAATCACATACACACTCATACACTACAGACACTTTAGACACGCCCATCAGACTACCATACATGTCTTTGGACTGGGGGAGGAAACCGGAGTACCCGGAGGAAACCCCCGACACACGGGGAGAACATGCAAACTCTGCACACACATGGCCCTGGCGGGACTCGAACCCCGGACCCTGGAGGTGTGAGGCGGACGTGCTAACCACTAAGCCACCGTGCGCCCAATAATAATAATAATAATAATAATAATAATAATAATAATAACAATAAAACGTTTGAATAAATTCTTGTCATCATGCAGCGTGCTGTCTCAATCCGCCCCTTTAAAATCAAATCGATATCCTCAGCTTTTAAAGGAAATGAAAATCCTATTTCGTGTTATTTATCTTTCCTTTGGATCTGAGGATATCTGCTCTGTGGGATCTGGAATGCCTATTTGCTTGGCTCGCTATTGCCACAAGTCTTCCCTTTGAAAGCGTCCCTCGATGTTTGAAGGACATGAGAGGGAAATGAAAGCCTCACTTCTTCTCCAGTCTGTGCATTTACCTAATTATGCTCTATATGTGAATGGAGGACAGAGGAGCACTCACAGAGCTGACTCACACGGCCGTTACAGCCATCGTCTCGGCTTCTCGATGAGATTTACGTTCAGCAGTACGCCTAATAGCCGTACTCTCTCCTGTCTCTTTCTGTCTCGCTCTTGTTGTCCTCTTATCTCTCTTTTCCCTTTTCCTTTCCTTCTCAGACATTCTCTTTCATCCTGTAGTTAGCTATGTCAGTACTGTCTTTCTGTCCCTTGTTTGGAAAGATGATTAAATAGATTGTCACTGCAAGTGTGTGTGTGTGTGTGTGTGTGTGTGTGTGTGTGTATGGGTGTATAGGCAAGCAGAGAAATAATGACCGACTGGCTTTTATCCCACGCTTGTGTGTATGTACCTGTTAGTCATCTCAGACAGTCCGAACCCAGCAAAACACACTGCAAGTCCTCTCTGAAGGCTGCTACGGAAACATCTGACTGCGTATTTGCGCCGTATACCAGAGCGCGATTCTGATTGGTTGTTGGTGTTGATTCATTTTCCCGAACAGCAGCTCTGTCATTAGTTCAAGGATTACAGTATGTTAATGCGCTTATTATGATACGCGATCATTTCTTTCGTAACAACTTCAATAGGGAATTGTCATGGCGGAACGCACCTTTACAAAATGTGTGTAATTGTTGACATTTACATTTATTCATTTAGCAGACTCTTTTATCCAAAGCGACTTACAAATGAGAGCACACTCATACACCAATGGTAGCAGAGCTTCCATGCAAGGTGCTAGCTTGCCATCGGGGGCAACTTAGGGTTCAGTGTCTTGCCCAAGGACACTTCGGCATGGGATCACCCGGGCCGGGATTCGAACCACCAACCCTACAATTAGTGGATTAGTGGACAACCCGCTCTACCCACTGAGCCACAGCCGCCCATGGCGATTTTTTTTTTTTTTTAAAGAGGACATTATTGAACATCGATGGAAGGAGTCTCCAGTGACAGTGCTTCGATCAGTCGGATGTAAAGCCGTCCAAAAAAGAAGATCCAGAAACAGATGCTGCGTGGTAGGATATCGAAATGAGTATCTTAAAGGTTCCGTCTATCTGCGGAACACTTTTTCAGCTAATATCGACAGGAACTCCTTGCGTGAGGAAGGGTGGAGCTTTGTGTCAGTTTGCGTCATCATATTTAACCTGCAAACATGGAGGACGAGTAACGTCTTCATTATGTGTCATCATTATGCGTCTTCATTATTTATGTGTAAGAACTTAAACACTAACCGAAGTATTTATTTTTTAAAGAAATAATCGATGAAGTAAAACTTTGATGTGCTTTTTATAGCAGCTCAACAGGAAGTTGTAAGTATAACCGAGGAAGTGATTCAGAATTCAAGAGAGGGCGCCCTCTGGAGGTCTGGAGGAGAAGAGTTCAGGATAGATGTTACAAAGAGGAATTAAATACATTTATTGGAAAATAAGAACTTTGTGGTGGTACTAGTGGCTTTGCTTCATCACATTCTTGATTGTCTTTCTATAACAGCATGCCTCTGGGCGTTTTAATTCCTTACACACCGAATATTATCTCGTTATCAGTATTTTATTATTGTATTATTATTCCTCTTGACATTAGGTTATTAGTAATCCAACGTGTAAATCTTATACCGTTGTTAGCATTAGCAAATTGCTGTCGCATAAGAGGAATAACAATATCACACCACCCTGTCGTGTTTTCTTCTTGACATATAAACCAGAACATGGCTATAAAAATGCCATATCAACGAGGCCACTTTGTGCGATAAACATGGTTTATAAAATGTTCAGAGAGAAATCGGTGATATAGCGATTCAGATTCAAGATGGAATAACTTGTGACAGACAAACTGTTCATGCCTGAAGCATCCACTTTGGGCTTAATACTGTAGAAGTAAATCATTTTCTTTCTTATTTTTTTTAACTCCAACTCTGAAAGCGGCACGTAAAGAGTCAGTTTGAGGAATGAAAGCTCTCCGCCGATGCTGTGCTCTTTTGACAGGCAGATGCAGCGATGCTCATCTCACGCCTGAGATGCACATTTACACTTCAAAGCCTCCTGTGTGTTTGTTTAAGATCTCCAGCCTGCATGTATTCATGGAGGGAGGTACAAAGAATATATAAATAAATCAATAAAAGATAACAAATGCAAACAAAGTAAAAAAATAAAAAGACATCTTTTTTTTTTTTTTTACTGTTACCATTTCTAAGACGAAAATGCATGTTTAATTCAATACACTATATAGGATAAAAGACAGATGCCAGATTCTATTATTTTATTATCCATCCATCCATGCTCTACTGCTTACTTCTTTATCAGGGTCACGGGGGAACCTGGAGTCTATCCCAGGAAGCATGGGGCACAAGGCGGGGTACACCCTGGACAGGGTGCCAGTCCATC